>JABUQX010042073.1:32500-40000 GCA_015478945.1 Trachelipus rathkii
AACAGATTCTCAAAAAGTTTCTTTGAAAATGAAAAGATAAAATTTATTTGCTGTTCAATTTAAAGTTATGTCATTAAAATTAATTAAAATGGAGAATTGATACGATAAATTATCATATATTTCTAAATATTTTTAAAATTAATTTCAATGCGTTATAAAGGGGGGGGAGTAGAGCTCTGGAAGCGATGAGATTATCCCCCCCATTATGTAAATGAAGTTTTAGGGAACATACCATGACGTTTCAGTGCTTAATGGTTCGTCCCTCTTGAGCTCATATTCACATACCTCTTACACTGGAGTAGGCCCTCCGTTATCACACACAGACCATAAAATATTACTACAGGCAGAACCTTTTTTATATATCTCTGAGTAGGGGGAGGAGAAAGAATTTCCGTATCTTATGTTATGCATGTTTAAAATGCTACTAAAATGACAGTGGTAGTTGGGATGGCAACCCACTATGACTTATCTTTACGCTAGAAATGCTTATGCATGCCTCGGATCAATGGTTGTTACGTACCCTACCCCATCTGTAAGGATGTGAAGGGAGGATTAAGAAAAAATTTCAACGGATATATATTTTTCCCGTTTTCAGAAAGAAAGTAGCAACTTTTGGAAGAAAAAGTAGATCCTTTTGAAACGTGTATCCGTTTTATTTTTGCCACAAAACCGAAATTAAAATACCTTTAATGAAGTTCCTGATTGTGAATAGATGTAAATAAATTATTGAAAGTGTACTCCTGAGTAAATAAATAAAATGAATAAAAAAAATTTCAGGGTGGGGGGAATCCTCAACTGGTCTGCAAGTCCTAATCGAAAGACCCAGCTTAATAAATTTGTTAAAGTTTTTCATAACACTTTCTGAACAATAACGCCATATTGAAGGAGTTTACGTTAACCTTTTGATTTTGGTTTGAATATATGAAAGATTATATTCACTCTTGGCATTTCGAAACACCGAAATTTTAATAGATTATCGATAGGTAAATGGGTTTTGATATATCGATTAAAAAATATCACATTTATATGTTTAAGACAATAAAAGAATTTCATGTGAGGAAGAATCCCATAGCCCCACACTGTCTACACAAAACAAATTGCGCTGGAGGTCTGCGGTATGTCTGAGGTTTAGGGTTTGAGGTCTGAGGTGTAAAGTCTGAGGTTTAAGGTTTGAGGTCTGAGATGTAAGTTTGAGGTTTGAGGTAGGAGGCCTGAGGTCAGAGGTTTGAGGTCCTAAAACCTCATTGCCAACTAATTTCAGAACCCAAAACCAAGGAGATTCTCTCTCTGGCATGGAGGAGTACATTTCATTCTTATTGGTTTATTACCGTACTCCAAATACAAGCAATAGTTTTCTCGTTCCGTTCATGGCATTTGGGAAAGGGCTGAAACACCTTTCCACCCCATCTTTAAATTATCAGAAAAATAATAACTACCATTATCGAGAATGGATAAACTCTCTAGTTAAAGCATATATATATATATATATATATATATATATAATAATATATAATATATATATATATATATATATAATATTATATAATAATAATATTATAATATATAAATAAATACATATATATTATAGTATATATTAATTAATATATAGTAATATATATATACATATATAAATTGTTATAATTATATTATATATAAATATATATATATATATATATATATATAATATATATATATATGATATAATATATATAGGTATATATAATATGATATAGATATATATCATATATAGTATAATATATATATATATATATTATATATATAATATAATAATATATATATATATATATATATATTATATATATATATATAGAGTAGATTGAAAGTAGTGTTGGCCAACGCACCGAGTGCGGTGCGGTGCGGTGCGGTGCGGTGCGAGTTGTGTTCATTTTAGTGCAGTGCGGTTCGATGCGGATCACAATTTCAATGTCCCGGTGTATTTCGTTTTTAAAATTATAGAGGTGCGATGCGGAGCGCGGTACACCAAAATGAACTTTGGCTCTTGTGCGATGCGGTGCGGTGCAGAAAATTGCGGTGATAAGCCAATCCTAGTTGAAAGAGCTTAAAAGAAAAATTAATTCATTGAGGTTTTGTTTAATTGAAATAAAACAAAAGCTATGAGATGAAATAAAATGAAATCGAACGAAATGAAATGAAATTAAACGAAACGAAACTTAATGAATAATTGAATAATTTTCGAAAATTTTCGAGTGGAAAAATATGATTTGTATTGCTCTGTGAAGCTTCTTTTCCTTAGTACAACAGCTGAGCGACTAAAGCGTAGTGAAAATGGCTAGGGTTCGATCCCTCTACGGGATTCTAGGCAGCAATTACCTAGAATTGTTTTCTTAAGAGAATAAAATAGGTAGGAGTTTTATTCACAAAGATTCCTAAATTGTAAGAGTAAAAAATTTGGAATAATTATTTTGAAGTTCAGTATCTCTCTCTCTCTCTCTCTCTCTTCTCTCTCTCTCTCTTCTTCTTTTTCTCTCCTTTTTCTTCTTTTCTCTCTCTCTCTCCTCTCTCTTTCCCTCTCTCTCTCTCCTCTTCTCTCTCTCTCTCTCTCTCTCTCTCTCTCAATTGAAAGGAAATATCAATGCTCTTTACATTATAGCTCTAATGATAGCAATGTGTAAATATTTACTTTCGTATTAGGTAAATTTAAATTCTAAAAATGATATATATATATATAAACTATTATATATAGTATGATATATATATATATATATAATATAATTATATAATATAATATATATATAATATATATATTATATATATATATATTAATATAATATAATATATATATATATAATTAAAATAAATATATTTATATTATAGATATTCCTGCAGACCTAACCAAACTTAATCATAACCTAGACTTAAAAGCCCCAACTAGGCCTAACCTAATAGATTATGCGAAAGCTCCAACTAGGCCCTAACATTAGATGATTAATGACAGCCCCTACTAGCTTACCTAATGGATTATGAAGCCCAACAGGCTTAACCTAATGAATGTCAAGCCTCCAACTAGGCCCCTAATTAATGAATATTGTTCCCTTATGTAAGGAGTTAAGGCGAAATAAAATATATATATAATATATATAATATATATAATAAATAATAATAATATATATATATATATATATATATATATATATTATATATATATATATGTTATATATATATAATATATTAATATTATGCTTCACTTGATCTATCTTAACATCTTAAGATTACACTAAATTTTAAATTTGTCCTTGCAAAATAATAATAAAATACTATATACATAGGCTGTAAGTCATATCATCATTACAAATATGTATAATAAATCATATAAATTCCATATTAAATAAAATTCAGTAAAAAAAATTTATAAATAACTTCAAAACGATAAGGCAAATAGAAAATGAAAGTAAATAAGAAATGTTAAAAAAAAATATTAAAATAATAGTATATATTATAGATATATAATAATATATATAATATATATATATATATATATATATATATTTATATATATATATATATTATTATGCTCATGTCCATTATCTCTGTCCAATGAAGTGATAGTCATTACGTTGTCGAAAAAAATTGTTGCATTCAACTCATTTTGGTCTAACATAACTATTTCTCATAAATATTTATACAACTTGTTTTTTCTGTTTATTGAATAAGATGGCAATATGAAAAAATTAATCAATAAGTTTTTGTTACGTTAAGTAAGGTTAAATTACATAAATAAGGTATTTAAAGTTGCGTTCAGTAAGCATAGATTAACCCTTTTTTTTAATATTTTAAGTTTGAAGCCTTTTCATTACAATATAGTTTAATCTTGACTCACAACAGTTAAATTGTTTTTCTCTAAATGTGTGTTCAGATATTCAATGCACATCCACACCGATATCGATTTGGACAGAGATAAAAGATTAGCAATATCATATTATATATATAATGATATATATATATATATATACTATCAATATATCAATATTATATATAATATATATAATATAATATAATATAATATATAATATATATATGATAGTATATAATATTATATATATATATGCTATATGCCAAAACTAAAGCATTACCGCCGCATGATTAGTCTTCTGAAAACTACGATACGGTAAAGCATAGAAAACTGATCAACATATATGGAACAGCGGATGAAATTTGTATGGAAAATGCAAAAAAAAAATTTTATTTTATTTTTCTTTTTATTTTAATATCTCCAAACTACATAGGTATAAAATATGAAATCCAGCGTTTAAAATTCTTTAATTGTGGCCGAGCCGACGGTGGGACACGAGGGGGGGAGTTCCTATCCGAGATCGCGTAGGGAGGGCGAGAACCCCCGCGACATTCTCAAAGACAAAGAGCGGGGTTCCGGAGACCCTCCCCGGAGGGGAAATAGTCCTACCCCGTCGTCCCCAGGAGGCCGAGAGCCCTGGACTCTTTGGCATCTTTGCGGTTTACCCTGGGGTGTTCTTTTAGTTAAAAAAAAAATCTTGTTTATACATATTTCATACGTCTGATTCTAAATATTTTATTAGTTTACTTGTACCTATCGTAAGTTTAAATATTAAATAAAACAAAACAAAATAAAAGTAAATTTTTCTTCATACGGAAATTATTTCATACTCGATTCCAGTAATATGTTATCATTTTCTTGTACCATCTTAGTTTTCGAGATATCATGCGGTAACTTCTTTAGTTTCATGGCGCTATATAATATATATATATATATATATAAATATATATATATATAAATAATATATATATATATATATATATATTATATAATATATAATATATATATATATATATAATATATATATAGAATAATAATATATAATTATAATATACAAGCCCATTTGTGTGAGTTTTATCCATATTGATGACACATTTTTTTTGATAAATGTCAAAATAAAAACTATATTTAAAAAACTTCAAAATAAACACTATTGTTAATAAAAGAGCTTCACACTTTAAAATATTAAAAAATCAAGTTTAAATCTATGTAAACTTAACGTATCTTAACCTTACTTAACGTACCCAAACCTATATTTATGTTACTAATTTATTTCACTTTCCATTGTTTCATTAACCAAATTCACAACTAAACATGCTGTAATATAATTAATAAATGAACAGAAAAAAGTTCAAACTTTTTAGCTATGCGCCGCTCTTGTACATTTATCGATAACATAATTATGAACCAAAAAATTGACTTCGGCTACTTTAGTCACAGAAATAGACATGAGCCCCTATATATATATATATATATTATATATTAATATATATATATATATATATTATTAATATAATATAATATATATAATATATATATTAATATATCATATATTAATATATATATGTAAGTGGCCGATAATTACTACACTTATATTATATTAAAAACTTATTCACTTTCCACGTCGTTCAAAACACAAAACATCTGTATTCAAAGTTATATAAATATATAGGAAACAAAGGTTCAAACTCTTCTCACTAATCGCGAGTCATCCTACATGTTGTTCGATAACGTATACATGGCAAAATGACTTATACTCGTGGATCAACCGAACGGACAATGAGCCATATATATATATTATATATAAATATATATTATATATTATATTATAATTATATAATATTATTAATATCTAATATAATATATAATAATTTATATATTATATATATATATATATATATATATATATCTTGTTCTAATTATAAGAAAGAAAATTACATTTCAAATAATTTATATTCCTGATTTTTAAAAATATAAAAAACCATTTATATATATATAATATATATATATTATATATTATATATTAAATATATATATATTCTATAAATATTATAATATAGGTATGAAATAATTAATAATAATTATATATATATATATATATATAAACTCAAACTTTTAGCTTGCAGTTATTTATTATACACATAATTATAAGATTCTAATATTATCACTTCAACAAAAAAAAATACTAATCAAATCTTTGTGTGTGTTTGTGTTGTGTGTGTGTGTGTGTGTGTGTGAAGAGAGAGCAAGAGAGAGAGAAGAGAAGAAGAGAGAGAGAGAGAAGATGAGAGAGAGAGAAGACAGAGAGAGAGAGAGAGAGGAAGAGAGAAAGAGAGAGAAAGAGAGAGAGAACTGGGAAGAGAGAATAGAGAAGAGAGAGAGAGAAGAGTGAGGATCAAGTACGAAGGCACATGCACAGTAGGAGGAGAGAGAGAGAGAGAGAAAGTTAGGAATAAAAGAGAGAGAGATAGAGAGAGAGAAGTGAAAGCGAGAGAGAAGAGATAAGAATAGCAGATAGAAGATTAAATAGAGAATAAGAGTAGAATAGAGAGATTTATAATAGGAGATTAGAGATAGATAGAATATGATTAGATAAATAGAATAGATAGCATGATAGATAGATAGAAAATGATAATAGAAATGAAGAAGAGGAGGAGAGGAGAAGAGAGAGAAGGAGAGAAGAAGAGAGAGAGGAGAGAAGGGAGAGAGAGAGAGAGAGAGAGAGGAAGAAGGAGGAAGAGAGAGGAGAGAAAAGGTGTTTTACTTGTTTCATGGTTGCTTGTTTCTTGCCATATTAATATACTATTATTTTAATATAATTTACCTTTTGTTCCATTACATTAATTTAATAATTCAACATATTCAATTTATCATTTAAATAAAAAATAAAATTTATACAATAATTAAAATTAATTAAAATTTTTCGCGTGTTTTATATTAAGAGAAAACTGACACGAAATATTTTTTTCTTCTTTTTTCCAATAAATTTCTTAAAAAAAAAAATCCTTTTTGTTTTTCTTTCTTTCAATAGAGATTTCAAGGGTTCCAATAAGTTTGATCATTAAAGTTAGCAATTTATGGAATAAGTTTGAATTTATTTTAATAAAGGATGACTATGTTGTTGAATTCCATGCAAATTATTTATTATATTATTATTATATTATTATTATTATTATTATTATTATTATATTATTTATAAAATTATTTATATATTATATTTATTGATTATTTTATTAATATATTAATTATTAATGTTATATTAATTACTATTCAATT
Source organism: Trachelipus rathkii (assembly GCA_015478945.1). Taxonomy (NCBI): domain Eukaryota; kingdom Metazoa; phylum Arthropoda; class Malacostraca; order Isopoda; family Trachelipodidae; genus Trachelipus; species Trachelipus rathkii. Next base: position 39,609 of record JABUQX010042073.1, read on the forward strand.
ATTATTCATTAAAATTATATATATTATTAATATTAAGTTATTATTAATTTATTCAACACAAAGCATTTAATTTATTATTTAATTATTTTTTGTATCATTTTTTATAGTAATTATGCACGCAACTTTTGGCAAGTTTTTATAATCTTTTATGCCTGATTTTGTTTTCACATTTTTATTATTTATATTATTTATAATTGATAGTTATTTAATTGATATATTATTATTTATTATGATTATTATTATTATTTTTTATAGGAAAATTATTATTATATTTAATTCAAATACATGATAACAAAGAAAATATAATAATAATTTAATGCAATATTGATTAATAATTATATTATTATATATTTTATTATTATATTATTATTATTATAGTATTTATTTTATTA
>JABUQX010042074.1:0-14427 GCA_015478945.1 Trachelipus rathkii
AAGACTAACGTAAATTTTTTTAACTCCGATAAAAAAAAGCTTTAGAAATTAATAGAAGAGGGTGGAGCAGATTTATTATTTAGAGTGAAAATCTCATATTCCCTTCTATAAACATTATATTTTTTTACTAGATGAAAAAAAAAAGACCCTTGCTTCGCATTTTTTTAACTGCCACATCGGGGAATTTAAAATACACGGTAAACTATTATAAAATTATTGAACTGTTGTAAAAGAATTGTGGATTGGACAGAATCTATAATTTGCTTCACCAAATATTTTTTTTTGTACCTGACTAAATATTTAAAATAACCAGGAAACGATAGTTTTATTGAGATTCTGCCAATGCAATAAAATAATAACACGTAGAGTTAGTGAGAATTCAAAATGTATGGTTGCGTAAAAAAAATTAAATAACAATACTATGCAAGAACAAGAACAACAACAAAACAGATCACACATTCTCGTCAATAACTGATTGGTTAAGATAAAAAAAAATATTGTAATAATATAATATTGTAATATAGGTAAAACCTAATAATAGAATTTTTATACGTTACTCTTAAAATAAATAGACTTCTATAAATTTTGTTTTTTTTTTTTTAACTAACGAATCAACTCTCCAAGCAGGGTATACCCCACCAGCAGGGTCAGGTCCTCTCGCCGTCCGGAACACTGTTGGACTATTCCGGCCCCTCCGGGGAGGGTCCGAACCCCCCCCTTTGTAGTGGTTCGCGCAGGTTCCTCCGCCCCCCCCTACGGGTAATGAAAACGTCCCCCCCCTGTGTTACCCGTCGCGCGCCCCCTACATTGCCGTGAATACCTTTAGCAAATAATATATATATATTATATATATATATATATAATTATATGGGTTGTTTTTTTCGTGGTGTTTTGTGTATGTAAGTGTTTAAGAGTGTTTTGTGTGTATGGTATGCAATATATATATATGTATATAATATTATATATATATATATATATATGTATTATATATATTTATATATATATTATATACTATATATATATATAGTATATATATGCAGTATATATATATATATATATGATTATTATTTATATAATATATATATATATATATATATTAATTACTATATATATATATTTTATTTTTTTTAATTATCATAATAATTAATATTATATATATAATTATACTAATATTGTAATATATTATTATATTATATATTTTATATATATATATAAGTATATATATATTATAGTAGGTAAGTAGTATATATATATATATTATATATATATATTAGTTTATATTAATAATATATGTAGTTAATATATATTATAGATATAGTATAACTTACTTTACTTTACGTCTTCCCTCAGGGAGGCTACCGGCCTGTCAGCGGATAACAACATCGATTCCATTCCAGCGCAAGTCCTTCCATAAGTAGACCATCCTCATCAGCTGGCGCATACGGGCAGTACGCATCTTCTCAAGGCCTCTCCAGCACAATCTTCTCATCTTCCCTCCGGTCTCCTCTCTTCGGCCTACTCCCTCAACTTCCACCCCACGTCTACTTCGCGAACTCGTTCTCCCGGCATCCTTACATTTCAGTCTCGCTGAATTTATCCTGTTCAATCTATCCTGTTCAATCACAGGCACCACACCCAACTCTCTCCCCAACCCATTCGTTTCTCATTCTACTCTACTATCCTCGTTCTTCCCACTATGTCCTCAACACTCTTCATGTTCAGTCACTCGATCCTTTTTCCTCTCGTGTTGTAATGCTCCATGTTTCTGCACCATATGTCAAAGTGGGTAGCAGTATGATATCTCAAATATAATCTGCTTCACTTTTATATCCATCACCTGATCTTTCATTAGGATATAACGCTCTCATTTTTCTTCCGTATTTTCCATACTTGCCTCCACTGTCCCGTAGAAGCACATCGCTTCACCTTGCTTGAAATCCCACCCAGAAACAATACGATCCAACATATCTCAATCTTTCACATCAATGACGATCTCCACTTCTACTTCCACCTCATCCTCTCTACCCACTCCCATTATCACTGTCTTTTCTGTATTCATGTATTTTAGGTCTTAAAGACATAGATTTCATGATCAAAACTTTGATCATAGGTCCTCTCAATACTCCCTCCCCCAATCTCCAACATGCTAAACATCCGCTGACACCCATTATTCACTCATCCTACAATTCGGACATTCCTCTTAACCTTCTGATTACTACATCTAAGTAAGCTAGTAGAAGACGTAAGAGAGACAGGGACACTACCTATCTGTCTGATCCCGCCCCAGCTGTGCCTGCAACCATTTCTCATTTTTTACATCCGTTCTCACTTACACTCACAAACGCTATACCAGCTTTTTAATTGCTCTCCTCATCTTTCCTCAACCCGTAGCCTTCCCGCAACACCTCCAAATCTGCTCGTGGGTAGCTTGAGTCAAGATGCCTTTCTAAGTCCAGAACGGCTAATGAGGTTTTATTAAATTCCAAGCTCTTCTCCAACACTATCTTAAAGCAAACAACAGATCGTAATACCATGGCCCTTCCTAGATCCCCATATTGTTCTGCTCTCGCAACGTAATCCAATCTAGCTGCTCTTAAATCTTCTTCTAAATGACCTTTTGGGGTGGGCGTAGCAATCTTCCTATATGGTCCAATAACAAGCTATGTCCTCTATTAGTTTTCGCACAACCCGTATCCACCTTCCCTATACAATGGGGCAAAACAACCAATTTTCCGCCCATCTACCGGGAACTACACCTTCTCAATCCAGCATTTATTAAAAAGTCACTATTTTCTTAAATTCTTCTCCTCCTTCCTTTATCAACTCTACTTCAATCATCCACCCGGCGGCTTCCTTTCTTGCATTTTTACACAAGCTCCTCATATTCCCCATCTTTATCGGATTCACTCCCTCCACCTCCTCTCCCACATCAGTTGCTCCTCTTCTCACATTTCTCCTCTCTCTCTACCTTTATAATATATAATGGTATATTATATATTATATAGTGATGTTATATATAATATTATAGTATATTATATATAAGTATATAGTATATTAATATACTAGTTATGATATAATAATATATATATAAATAAGTAATTATATAATATATATAATATAAATTACAAGTTAAAAGTGATATACTTATATATAGTATTAGTATATATATATTGTATATAGTATACACGCAGAAAATTCAATTTCCCTTCCCAAAAAAAATAGGGCCAATTTTTTTTTATTTTTTTTATTTTTTTTTTATGCATTTTCCTAACATCAAGAATTACAGCAGTATTCCTTTTGGCTTTTCCCTGTAGCTATTGTAGTTTTTTGAGATTTTTTCTTTCTTTGTTTTTTTTAGGCAGTTCCTCGATATAAATTTTAGCAAGGATTCCAACATGCTATTTCTTTTCCCATAAAAAATTTTTTTTTTTTTTTTTTTTTTAGTAGGCTATTGGTAGTTTTTGAGATATATAATATTTATATACTGTATAAAATATATATAGTATTATATATATATATATATATAGTAAGTATATATATACGTAATATCCATATAATATATATAGTAAAGTTATATATATTATAATTTCTTTTGTTTTATAGTATATTATATTATCTATATATATATAATATATAGAAAATATATTGAAAATATGATGACGATTGCAAAATAATTAAAATGTTGTTTGTTTTTTTATAAGGATAAATTTCAAAAAACAAACGGGATATTTATATTCATTTTTTTAAATTTCCTTCAAAATTTCCAAACGTGATCCCTGGGAATGGCCTATATATATATTATAATAGTATATTATAATAGTTAATTATAATATATATATGTATATATATAATTAGTAATATATATAATAGTAGTATATATAATATTTATATGTATATATGATATATATATATATATTATATAGGTATCTATGAAGTATATAATTATATATTATGAATATATATATAATATATATATAAGATATAGTAAAAATATTTTATATTATATAGAGATATGGTATATATATATATATATATATTTATATAGTAACTATATAGAATATATATATATATAGATAATAGTATATTTATTACCTAATTCTGAAATAATGAAAATACAGATTTATTTGGTTGAACGCAGGTGTTTCTACTTATTGAATATTACCTTGTTATTTGCATTGATAATGGCCATTACATATTAAAGATGCAATCTAGGATAAAGCATTTTGATTTCCCAATAAAGTGTTATTGAAATATACAGGAACTTTAAGATTTAGGGATTCATGATAATAATTATTTGATGCAACAATATTATTTCATTTTATATTTTTGTGCAACTAAATTCGTGACCATGGTCTAATTAACCACTGGCCTAATGATAAAGTCATATTCGCGCATTGTGACGGAAATATTCGCTTTTCAACAGATACACACCGTAGTGGCGTGACCATATCGGTGTCACCTGCTCAGGAGTCGGATTAAAAGGGGTACCCACCGTGGGTCACATGTCAAACTCAACGGTTAAATTTATTGTTTCAATAGCCTTAAACACATAAAGTTAATCACAAATTTCCCAAAATCATCTACATACTATGAAAATTAAATGTTATTAGATCATTTAAAATATATCGATAAAAGATTCCTAAAAGAATATTTAATTTATTTAGTAATTAAGTAATAAAAAATATTTATTTATCAAGGTAGTAACTAACTATGCTTTATTTATTTTATAGTTTTTATTATTTATTTGTAATTCTAGCTTTCTCTATCCTATTTCTTTTTGGTCAATAAACTTTTAAAAATATATATAGGAAAAAGATTTCATTATATCCATACCATTACAATTGTATTAAAAACTTTTTCATCGAACCTTTTAAAAATAAGGCGAATAGTCAAACATTCGGCATGTGTGTAAGAGGCAATTTTGGGCGGAATGTTCGATTCATTCATGCTTGTTTGCCATACACGAAATGTTGTCATGCTTCTCGTTAAACCGACACATCAAATGTAAAACTAGATAGCGTTCGGCGAATGCCTAACTTGTTGTAACTTCCTTTTGATTGAGAATAGACAGCTTAAATGAATTACATAGGATCAGTAGTTAAACAATTCGCTGATCAATCAAATCTCTTAAACAAATTTCGAATCCGAGAAACAAAAAAAAAATCAAGCCATTAAAAAATAAATATCGGAATTCCTCTAGAATGATTTACTTTTTACATCCCTATCTCACTCACAGCAATCATCTATCATCATTTCTTCTTTGGATGGAATTTTAGAGCCATACTTTTTGTAAACACTTTTTTTTTTTCAAAAGTATCGTCGAAAAAATGAATACAACTTGCTCCGAGTTAAGATAACATAGATGGTTTATCAGTTTAGACAGATGCCTTGTCCTTCAACCTCCTTATCAATTTCCTTGGTTAACAAACATTTTAATAATGTAGCTTGTTTTGGGCCAAGTGGGTATTGGGACGTGAACCACGCATTCACATAATATTGATTATAAATAAACACGTCTCAATTTCCTTCTTTTTTTTCTCTAAATCTGTTAATGAAGATTGATTCCTGAATTTATATATTTTCAAAGAATAGATGGCCTCTGCCATCAATATGGCGTTTTGAATAGCACCAGGTACTCTGACAAAAAATGTCTTTTTAGAGGAAGACATCCTAAAAAAACTTAAACAAAGTTGGATAAATTTTTTATTATCATCCCTGGACTGATTAACTTTTTAATTGCCCTCGCATAAGAAAGTTTGAAATTTGTTCCAATTACGTATTTTACATCTAATATTTTCATTTTCGATGCCAGCTTTGTATTTTGTCTTTTCTAGCTTACACCACCCAGTCTATTTTTTTTAAATATCTGGTTAAGGGCCAGTGGTTGTCGGACCGTTTTACAATCCAAAAACTGATTTTTAGAATGAACCTTTCTAAATATATAGTGGCGACATTCCTAAATATATAAGATTTTCTCTAATAATTGCTCTAACCAAACGCAGACTCCCGTGAAGTGACCACTATTTACTGCAGTGGTATCAAAACACACTGCTTGGATTTTGCCAACTTTTCAATTGCTAAAAATACAGCTTTTACCATAGTAATTCCCATTCTATTTTTAAGCTGAGGAACTATCAACTGTTCATCCCCACTGCTAATCAAAACTGCTACCCGCACTACATTTTCTTTACTCAAAATATCTGGAGGAAATTTCCCATCCCAGTGCACAACAGCTCCCTCTAAATCATTTAAATCGAATTCTTGAAGCTATTATTTGATAAGCTCCAGTCCTTTAGTTTTCGAAATTGCTCTGTGAAGCTCGCATTTACCCTTCTACTATCAATTAATGCAGTGAGTTCATGACCTAACGCCTCTGCAGTAACTGATATTATTCGAACTGCGTCTCTATCAAAAATACTACTCCCTCGAAACCCTGACGAATCTTTTCGGGTACTGACACGACGAGATACTAAGAAAATTGAATATGCGGTTTGGAACAATTAATGTGAGTACGATGGAGGGTAAGGAGGAGGAGTTGTGGAGATGATGAGGGAGTGCAGGCTGGATGTACTGGGCGTGTGTGAGATACGATTGGAGAGGGGAAATGACAGCCTACACCAGAAATTATTGGATTGAGTTTAGGAGAGCAGCATTAAAGGAAAGTATGGCGTAGCACTGTATGTGACCTCAGGAAGGGAAGCCAGAGCTGGAGGAGGTGATTTATAGAAATGATAGAATGATGGCGATGATATTAAAGTTGGAAGGAAGAAGAGTACGATTGATATAGGAGTTCACGCCACAACAGGAAAGATCACTGAATGAGAAGGTGGAATTCTATAAGCAGCTGCAGAATTTATATGACGTCATAAATGCGAAAAATTAATATATTGATGGGAGACTTAAACGCGAACTTGAGAAGAGAACGAATGGGAAGGGAAACAGTGGGGGGGGGGCAAATAGAGTGGAGAGAAAAACCAGGAAAGGGAAAGACTCCATAGTTTTCGCGTTGAAAATAGTCTGTCTATACAAACACTTTAATATACATCAGAATCGCACAAGGGACGTCGACAGAGAAATAGTGTAAATGGGAGACTGCACAGATAAATCAACAATAAATTTGATAATGGTGAAAGATCGAAGAATTGCAACGAATTTAAAAATCATACCCTCGGTCTCTTTGGTCTCGAATCATGGACGGGTGGTAGAGAAATTTAATTTGGAAAGACCAATATGGGTAGGAAATATGGAAAGAATAAGAATTGCGGTGGAAAGTTGAGTGAAGGTCCGATTATTGATACACTAACTGAGAGGATAGGAATCTGCAAACCCAATGATGAAGACTTTTTTTTAAGGGAATTGAGGAGGAATGGGAAAAAATTTTCAAAGAAAAATGGTTAAAAGTTGTTTGTTTTTGATTAAAGTGGAATTGGAGGAAAAAGTATGAGACCAATGTGGTGGACGGATAAGGTGAAACAGGTAATAAAAGATAAAACAAATACGTTCAGGAAGTGGATTAAGAGAAGAAACCCAGAGACTATATTGGACTATGTCGAAAAGAGGAAGATAGCTGAAGAAATAAAGAGAGATGCTAAAGAGAGATCATGAGAGAGAATAGGAGACACGCAGAGACGAGACATGAGTGGAATTAAAAAACTCATTTATAGCATTTCGAGGAAGTATAAAAAAATTACGCTACAGCATCACTCCATTAAAGAATAAGAAATGGCCTAGAGTGTGCTGTGGAACAGAGGAAGGTTGAGGTATATGGAGGGAATACTACTCAGATCTATACAAAAAAGAGGAGGAGGGAGAGAAGAGAGGGTGGCGCGGTGGATATGGGGGAATAGTTGCTACCGATAACTCTGGAAGAGGTGAAAGATGGAATAAACCGGATGAAGAACGGGAAGAGCTCAGGTTGAAGCGGACTACATGCAGAAGTATTTAAGGTGGGAAGGATGTGATAAAATGGATGCTAGGATTATTTAATGTTTTTTTTACTGAGGAGAAAGTACCAAAGAACTGGAGTGGAGCCATAATATACCCAATATTTAAGAAGGGGGATAGGAGTGATTGTAACAACTGTAGAGGATTAGAGGAATATCCTTGTAAGTAAAGTATATGAATGAATTTTGGAAAAACGACTGAGAGAGATAGTGGAGAATAAACTAAACGAAGCGCAGCATGGATTTATACCAGGAAGAGGAACAAAGGATCTGATTTTTATCTTAAAGATGATAATTGAAAAAACTGCGCGTGGGCAAGAGGCATTTAACTATCTTTTATCAATTTTTAGAAAGCTTTTGACACGGTGCCTAGAGAAAAGCTGTGAGAAACGATAAGTGATCCATACTACGGAATATACCGAAAGTTAATTAGGGTGATAGAAAGGAATGTATATAGAAATGAAAGTGCTGTAGAACTTCAAATGGGGGTTGGAGAGTGGTTTGAGGTAGAGACGGGAGAGACAGGACGGTGTGCTCTCACCTTTACTTTTTGTCATGTATATAATGAACTAAATGTATAAGAAATGCACTGGAGGAGAAGAGGGAACTTGGCTATGGTATATGCTAGCGATATAGCGATTGTAACGAGAGATAAGGAATCATTACAAGGAGTGATGACAAGATGATCGGAAATGCTGCGGGACGAGGGGATGAAGAGATGAAGAAGATTTCGAAAGAGAGAGAGAGAGAGCGAGAGAGAGAGACGCAGAGAGCAGAGAGAGAGAGAGAGAGAGAGCAGAAGAAGAGAAAGAGAGAGAGAGAAGAAGAAGAGAGAGAGAACAGAGAGAGAGAGAGAGCGAGAGAGAGAGAGAGAAGGGGGGGAGGAGAGGAGAAAGAGAGACGAGAGAGAGAGAGAGAGAGAGAGAGAGATGGGATCCAGGTGGATGGGGTCATGTTGAGAGCAGGGTTGTGGAGTCGGAGTCGGAGTCGGAGTTTCGGAGTCGCGGACTTTCCATCAGAAACTTGGAGAAAGGATAGCGGAGTCGGAGTCGGAGTCGAGTCGGTAATGTTTGAAGGAGGGTGGATCGGAGTCTCAAGTCTTGAGTCCAGTAACTTCTTAAGACAGTAGAGTTTGTCAGAAAATGGGGTGAATACTGACAAAGTTATGAATGCTTACCTGCGAGTGACTTAATCACTTCATTACAATACATGACTTGCGACTTCACATCCACAAAAGCAAAATTGCAAAACTTCTAAGCTTTTTAACCTCACGCTTATGTTTCAATTTGGAATTATATTCTAATAATTTAACCCTTCAACCTTTACCATCGTATATTTAAGATGCTGACAGAAATAAGAATTCAGTGGTACCGAAGAGGAATTTCTAATTGACAATGATATTCTACTAAACCCCCGTTTATGTTGAATTCCTATCTACAGGGAAAGCTTAACTGAAGATCAACAACAAAAAGCTAATTCTGTACTGTTTTGCAACATGGGACTATTTGTATTAAAGGTTCCGGAAGATTCAAAAAAGAAAAGGATACATCTGAACATATTGTGAAGCTGATTATTACTACCAAAACCCCCGTTAATACTTTCTCAAGTCATTCTTAGGAAAGCTCAGAAGATGAGTATGAAAGCTTTTAATTATTTGAAGAGTTAGTCGAAAGCGCGACGTAGTTCAAGAAAAATGTAAAGGTCCATCCTCATCCGTGTACACCAAAATCCATATTTTAAACAAAATCCAATCTCCACTGAAAGAAGTTGAAAATATTGATATAACTTCGAAGCTTAAATGTGAGAGGCCATCGAAGAGTATCAAGACCTTGTACAAGAAGCTGCAATTGCTGTTACCGCTCTACTTCCAACACAAGTTAGCGTTGAAACGACTTTATTCTGATCTTCGCATTTATAAAATCAGACCTCAGAGAAAAAATGAAAGGACCCTGCAAATGCTATTCACTTTTAAAATAATCATTCAATGGGTAGATGATATTAGATGTAAGGTTCATGTAACTAAGTCAATATATCATTTATTATATATATATATATATATATATATAGTATATATATATATATAATACTAATATAATAATATATATATATAATATATAAATATATTTATACTATATTAATATATATATATATATATATATATATATATATATATATAGTAGTATAGGGGGCACGATCGGCATTTTTCAGCATTTTTTTAACCGTAGATTTTTTTAGCATTTTTGCACTTTTTTTTCTGGAATGCTGGATATGTTTTATTATTTTTCAGGTACGATTTGTAAATATTTTTTAACCGTAGATTTCGATTTCGGAGTCGGACCCTGAGTCGGAGCCGGAGCCGGAGCCGGAGCCTGAGCCCTCGTTCGCCGCAAGTTCCCGCGTTTTTCAAGATTTCAAGCGTTTTTAACGCTTGAAGCGTCAAATTGGGGGTTTTCGAGGTCAGTGATGCGTTTTCTGAGGTTCTGGAACCGGTCCAAACCAAGTCAATAGCCGACATGACTTGAAATTTTGTAAAGTCGATAGATTTTGACGTTTGAGGTGTCTATCTATGGGTTTTTGGGGTCGGGGAAGCCGTTTTTGAGGTACGTGAGGCGTTTGGAACAGGAAATTCAAGTTAAATGCCGACATGACTTGGAATTTCTAGCCTTTCAGGAGCTGCAGAGCCTTAATGTAGGTATTCTTATAGTCGGGGAAGTCTATCTATATATCTATTCTAATGAATCAGGGAATCCAAGTCAAAGGCCGACATCCTTGGACTTTCTCTGAAATTACTAAGTTTTACACTTTTAAGGTCAAATTAAGGGTTCCTAAGGGTGGTAAATATATATATCTATCTCAATATTTAATTTAAAAAGGGCTAGGAATAAGTCTTAAACCCACACTTTTCTTAACCACTCTTATATTATATAGTTCTAGTATCTCTCTCTCTATATATATCTCTATAACCCCGTATGTGGTGCCGTAACCTCATCGTAGACGAAGATACCCCGTGCTCAACCCTTAGGACACCTCACCCTAAAAAAATCCGAGATGTGCGTAGAATGGTTAGGTTGGAAAAGGATTCAGAGTCGATTCATCTGGAAAGAATTTGGGTTGGGAATCAGAGGAGTTGAATCTCTATCTCTCTGGGAAGCCCGTGCGTGTCCTACATTAGTAAACAGTCGTTTAAAATACAATATTATTCTGTTCCACATAACTGAATTCTGTTCTATCATGTACCAATCGTCAATTGCATTGCATCTTGCAAAGATAACCCGTCTTTCTAAATAATACTGACATTTATATTTTCAAATCTCATCTTTTTTGATAAACGCTAACTAATGATGATAGTGTTTTTGCGCCTTAAAGTGGAAACATGCATATATTGTTTGCGTTGTTTCTTAGTTTGGTGATTTTACATGTATAGCTTTGTGCTGTAATTTTATTGTTTTGGTTTTTTGTTAAATTGTTCGTAACTATTTTTATTTTTACCAATTATTATACTTTGTGTTTAACTTATTGGAATTCCCTCTTTTATTAACTTAATTTTTGTATATTTTTTTATAGGTATTTGTATTTGTGTATTTATTCTGTTAAACATTTTTGTTTATTAATTACAGTTATTATTGCTTTTCTGTTTTATAACTTAAAAATTGGCATATTTACCGAATACCTGTAAAAGCAGTAAATCAGAATCCATGTAAATTCAAAGTGCCCTCCATACCCTCATACCCTCTTATTGATCTAATTGATCTATTATCTATTGATTCAAGTCATTATTTTTATAAACATTAACACAAAAACTTTTATTTATTTGTAATTTTTTTCTTTAAAACGATCATGTATTTAGTAAAAAATTTCATCGTCTTTTCAATGGTACATACTTTTCATACAATTGCATAATTTACATACCGGTTAAGCAGTATAATCAGGTAAATCAGAAAATCAATCTGCCCTCTATACCCTCATACCCTTCTGTGATTCTATTGATCTATTGATCTATTGATCTATTGATTCAAGTCAGTTATTCAAACTACCCTCCATACCCAAAAACTGGTATTTATTTCATTTTATAATTGGGTTTCTTTTAACTTTCAGTTTTTGAGTGCAGTTGAAGAGTGTGTTCGCGACATAAGAAAACTTCCCTTACAATTTTTTGCTATTTAGGCAAACAGTAAATAGATAAATCAGTAAATCAAACTGAGCCCTCCATATCCTCTATACCCTTCTTGATCTAGTTGATCTATGATCTATTATCTATGATTCAATTCAGATTGTTGGTTTAAAGCAGTAACACAAAACTTTTAGTATTGTATTGTTTCGTGATAAACTTTTCGTTTTATTTACAGGAAAAATTTATCCCTTTATGTTTTATTAACTTAATTATGCTGGATATACTATACCTTAAAGCCGAGTAAAGCAGTAAAATCAGTAAATCAAAACTTGCCCTCCATATCCTCATACCCTTCTGTGATCTACTATCCATGATCTATGAATCTATTGATCTATTCATTTTCAAATCATTTTTGATAAACATAACACAAAACTTATTTATTTTGGTTTGTTTCTTTAAACTGTTCGTTTTTACTAAAAAATTTGTTTTACCTTATATGTTATAAACTTAAATTTTTTGCATATTTACATACCTAAAGCAGATAAAGCAGTAAATCAGTAAATCAAACTCCCTCCCCCCCTCTCACCCTCTGTCCATCCTTGATCTATTCATCTATTGATCTATTGAGTTCAAGTCATATTTTGTATTAACATTAACACAAAACTTTATTTATTTTTGTTTGTTCTTTAAACTTTCGTTTTTACTAAAAAATTTATACCTTTTATGTTTATAACTTAAATTTTGTGTGCAGTATTTACATACCGTTAAAGCAGTGAAATCAGTAAATCAGTAAATCAAAACTCCCTCCCCAATACCTCATACCCTTCTGTGATCGATTCACATTATCTATGATCTATTGATTTCTAGTGTGATGTTGGCAAGTCATATTGGTGAGGGAGAGCAGGTAAAGCGAGCTAAAACTTTATTTGATGTTGTGTGTTGTCTGGGTGGTGAGAGTACGGGTGTCGTGACTAAAAAATTTATCGCCGTTGTTGATGTTATAGAGGCTTGAGAATGTTTGTGCATATTTACGATGAGCCTGTGAGAGAGCAGGGTAAATCAGGAAGATGCAGTAAGGAATCAAACGAAGGCCCTCGCAGTACGCGGCTCGAGTACTGCCATCCATAGCTCTATGATCTATTAGTCTATTATCTAGTTGATTCAAGTCAGATTTGGGTATAACATAAACAGAAAAAGACTTTGATGTTATTTTTGTGTTTTTTCTTTAAACTTTTCGGCGTTTTTTAGCTAAGAAAGGGAATTTATACCTTATGTTTGATAAACGTTAGAATTTTTTGCCAGATTTACAAACGCTGAGTAAAAGCAGTAAATCGAGTTAACCAGTAAAACAAGACTGCCCAGCCGAGTTACCCCTCATGAACCGAGTCCACCGACTATTATGCTATTATCTTAGTTTGAGTCTATTGATTCAAGTCGAGTATCATTTTGGCTAAACATAACATAGTAACGGTTAGTTTATTTTGTTTGTTCTTAAACTTTTCGTTTTTACTAAAAAATGTATTCTGTGATGTTTTAAGCGTAGAATTTTGTTTGTGCATAGTTAGCAAAAAACCTTAAAGCAAAGTAAATCAGGGTAAAATCAGTAAACCAAACTACCCTTCATACCCTCATGACCGCTTCTGTGATAACTATGTTGATCTATTGATCTGATTGATCTATTGAGTTCGAAGTCGATTTTGTGATGAACGATAGACAGCAAAAGCTTTTAGTTTATTTTGTGGTTTGTTCTTTAAGAACTTTCGTTTTTTACAAGAAAATTGTATTTCTTTTATGTTGTATAACTTAAAAGAATGTTGGCATAGTTTACAAACCTTAAGCGGAGTAAATCAGTTAAATCAGTAAATCAAACTACCCTTCGATACCCTCATACCCTTCTGTGAATCTATTGATCTATTGATCTATTGATCTATTGATCTATTTGATTCAAGTATATTTTGATATAACATAGTCACAAAAACTTTATTTATTTGTTGTGTCTTTAAACATTTATGTTTTTACTATAAAAATTTATATTTTCAATTTGCTTTGATTATTATTGTTTTTACTAAAAAATTATTCTTTTTATGTTATAACTTAAAAAATTTGCAATTTACATACCCTTTAAAGAGGTAAATCAGTAAATCAGTAAATCAAACTACCCTCCATACCCTCATACCCTTACATGATCTCATACCCTCTTATTGATCTATTGATCCTATTATCTATTGATCATTGATTCGAAGTCATATTTTGGTATACATAGTACAAAAAACTTTTATTTATTTTGTTTTGTTCTTGAAACATTATGTTTTACTATAAAATTAATATTTGTTTTAATTTGTTCATTATTTTTACTGTATTCGTATTTTTCCT
>JABUQX010042075.1:5000-10813 GCA_015478945.1 Trachelipus rathkii
GGAAACCCAGCTAAGAATTTTTTTTTTATCAGTAAGAATTAATTGAGCAATTAATAAAAATTAATTGGTAAAAAATTAACTGGGTAATTAATTAAAACTGAATAATTTTTACTTTTGTCAGTAAAGAATTAAGTGAGTAATTCTTGTTTTGCCAATATAATTAATAATAGGCAATTAACCTCGTAGATCCTCATCTTGATGTTTACTTATATAGTTTTGAGGTCTTCCATTAAGTTGTTTAAAGATCACTTCGATCAATCAAATATTAAGCAAGCCATTTCTGCCTCATTTTCATAATTATTGTATCCCCACTAACCACTTATATCGCTTTACTTTTTCATTTTCCATTAACAAGCCACTAAATTCCACTTTCTGGAAAATTGGAATGGCGGAAAACAATTCCCCTTACAGGCCGCCCTGTCAGCTAACCCCACCAGATGCGGTAGACATTCCTTACGGGCGCCTGTCAGTAAACCCCGCACACCCGCTGCGGACGAAAATCTTCCCAAGAACGGAAGGCCGCCTGTCATTTGAACCAGCACAAGTTGCAGTGGTTACTTTCCCCAGGAGAGGAGACAGCCCTGCCGATCGAACGACTAGAAGAGATAAATGAAGAAGGCGAGGTAGAAAGGAAAAGGAAAATGAGATGAGAAAGGATAAGAAAGAGGCCGGTCGAAATGAAGGAAAGAGGTGAGAGAGGAGAAGAGAGTGAAACAGTTGCATCTTGCTCAAGAGAGAGTCAAAGTCCCCCAAGTGTTTCACCCCCTGTAAAAAACTTAAAGAAAAAAGATGAGTTTCCGACCCAGATAAGATTTGACTGTAGAAATAATGCAAAGAAGCCTTGTTTAATTGTAAAGCCACTTCCCATGGAAAAAACCTCCTGAGGACAACCAAAGTATTCTTTCCACCGATGGATCCCATCTAGAAGATATGGTAAAATTTGTTACCTACAAAGGTCCCAGAAACATCCCGTTTCCCTTGTTTATATGAGAAGTCAAGCGCTTGATAGACAACTATCAGAGAAAAGCTGGAAATGAGCCACCAGGGAGTCTTTTCGAAAAGAATAAGGTAAATTATATGATTGTAGCCAAAGTGTTGGATCATATCGCTTCAAAGGAAAATAGTTCCCAATTAAGAGCCGAGATCCTGAGAATCTTTGACCCAGAACTCGATACCGAGATTTTGTTAGAAAGAATTGTCGAAATGGCGAGAGAAATTTTACCCCAATCAGAGCTAGATGAGGAACATCAAAAGAATACAACTAGAGTTTCTGTGTTAATTGTGACTATTGAAAAATCAGAGATGGAAGTAGTAGGTAAGGAACTGGAGATATCCCCCTGTGCCCAAGCAGAGAAAGTCCCAGCTCCAACACAAGCCACAGAACAGCCAAAGGATGAGACGGCAGGTCAAGTATCTGTGCACCGCTCCGTCTCAGTCCATCAACAAAAGGATAATATAAAGAAGGATATTACTCCAATGCAAGCAGTAGCTGAATTGTCTTTAAGGTCAGAAAGGACCGAGAAAGTAGCCCAGAAAGGGAGGCATTACTATTGTAATGTGATGATTGCTTTTAAAAAAGAACAGAAGGGTCTGCCCGCGGTCGCGGTAGTAGATACAGCAGCCGGGGTCAGTTTGCTTTCAAACAGTACGCTAGCAGCGTTGGAGAAGAAAGAAAGAACGATGGCCATCTGCCGACCCTCAAAATGCAGATTAAAGGGATTGAACGGTAAAGGCTATAGACCCTATCAAGAAATTGAACTATATTTTAAATTATCTGATAGATATCAGAGAACAAAATTTCTTGTCGATGAATCAGGACAGAATAGGTGGAACATTCTCCTGGGAACAAACATACTCGGAGAGCGAGTTCTTAAGCATAAACTTATACGCGAAACAGATGATTTGTTATCAGATAAGATAGTAAAATTCCCTATATTTATGGGAGAACTCAAGAGAAGATTGCTTTCGGCAAACGAAGATAATGAAGATTTCCCAGTCTCAAGAAGAAAAGAATCCTATTCAAGTCAACGGGAGCTTCGGACCCATTGCATATCAACTCCCGAACGTCATAAAAGAAGTGTTTCTAAAAGACGATGAGGTGAAAGAAGGGAGGAGGTGAAGACGTGTAGTTTTGGAAACGTAATGGGTTACGATTAGAGACACCTATGTCTTTAAATCTTTGTATATCTTCCCCATTAAAGGTATATGAATTTTTCCCGTTCAAATTCTCCTTAAAATATATATTATATAATATTATTATTATTTATATATATAATTATATATATATATACCTTATACTATATATATTATTATATATATAAGTATATATATATATATATAATATTATATCATATATGATAATATATATATATATATTATATTATATATATTTATATATATATATATCTTATTATATAATCGGAAAGTTCAGTAGATTAAGTGTAATAGGAGTGGCAACCCATAGTCAGCAGGGTCCTCTGCCAGTATCTTTTGTATAAAGTAATAATTAAGCTATGATCAAGTAGGGTTACAGACTTAGAGTTCTATTATCTTCTATAATATTCGGAGCAGAGCTAGTTATAAATCCTCCACCAACTGCCGCAAATTCATTAAACTTGTTAGAGTTAAAATTCTTCCATTTTAGATGGAAGGTCAGTTCAAGACTAATCTTTTCTAGCTATATATAGCTAAAGTCTAAGGTTTAAATTCCGAGAGTTGAAGTTAAAATGTCCGAAGGGTTGATTCCCGGAGGTTTAATTGATATAAAGATATAAAGTTTCAAAATGAATTTTGCTTATTTGAGTCGGACGTGAGATTTCCTTGACATTTATCTTTTTTGTAATTTATTGATTCATTTTAGGAGGAGGACGGTACAGTAAGGATAATGTGACCTCAGATGGTAATAACATGTTTATAAAGTTAAAACCCGCTTCAAACACGTGCCGCTTTCACTAAAATTGGAAAGAAAGAAAAGTACCGACACGAGAACTAACATTTAATGCACTATAATGATATACTATATATATATATATATATATATATATATATATTATATAATATATATATATATATATATATATAGTATATATTATATATATATATATATTTTATTATAGTATAATATATATAATTTATATATATAAATAAATTATGTTTATGTATAAACGCGCTCCAGAAAATGTGTATGGCTTGCTTCAGTTTTTTTTTTTTGATATTTTTGATTTATATTTCAATTTAATTTATCCATTTTGCTTAGAGTTTTAGAGTCAAAAAAGAGTGGAATAGTTGTGAATCATTAGAGTACTTCGCTAAATGGAAAACCAGGGTAATAGAATTATAGTTCTGAGTTTTTTTTGTATTTTCCCCAGAAGGTTAGGGGTCGAGAAATTTGTAAGGCTGAAGAGACTTCCTGCAACCCTTGATAACCCTCGACGGGACAAGAGCTTTAAGTAGCTGTAGTTCCCCGCAGTCATTGATTAAGTAGTCCCAAGAGCATGGTTGGGTGTAGGCGCGGACAGTCCCCGCCTAGCCCTTTGGATGTAGCGCTGGTAAGCTACTAATGCCATATTTTTATCATATATCCACGTATATATTGCCTGTGTGAATATTTTACTGTTTCCTACTGCACCTTATATTACTTTAGAGGCGAAGAAAAGAAAATTGACTCCATTCCGAACTTCTGGTGGAAGCGCTGAAGGTTGATCAGGCCAGTCAGATACATCGAGCGAGAGAGAGAGAGAAGAAATAGTAGGATCCACTTAGCTCTAGAAGGATAGGCATGAGGAGATAACATCTGCGTTGAACATCTTTCAAGATCGTTTATTTCAATTTCGTTTTTACATACATTTAAGTTATTTTTTTTTTACATATAATAAATATTATAATATAAATCAAGCAATTATTATATATATATATATATTATATATATATATATATATGTATTATATATATTATATATATATATATATATATATTATATATATATATATATATATTTATGTATTATAATTATATAATATAATATCTATATATATATATATATAATATAATATATATATATATATACTAATATTAATATATATTATATAATACTGTATATATATATTATTTATTATATATATAATATATATATATATATATATAATTATAATATATATATATGATATATTATATATATATATTTATATATATATATATATAAATTATTTATATATATATATATATATATATATCTATTATATATATATATATATATATATTATATTATATATATATATATATATATATAAGTAAGCGCGGGCCTTTCCAAGTAATGTATTTGTATTTCTCTGGAAATTCTTAAATTGTCGGAATAATGTTATTCTTTTTCAATTTGTGATAAGTTTAGCCCGGACGGAATATAAATCTAGTATTCAGCAGCGGTTAGTTTCTCTATCTTTTTTCTAAGATCGATTTCAATTATCTTCTTCATTGCCTTTTTTAGAACTAAACCCGATCAATAAGTAAAGAGACCCGAAAATTTCTATTAGGGAACTTAGAATCCTAGATTAGGTTTACGACAATGAATAGACGCGTTAGAGTTTTTTGTGTCTGAGAGATTGTTTAGGAATTCCAAAAGTTTGGAAAGAATCCACCAAAGTAGTTTTCTTATTTTGCTTTTGATTTTAGGTTTAAAAGGGACTTAGTGTACAAATAGCGGATCAGATCAATATTAGAATTGACAAATTCAGTTTTGCCGGACATGGCGTAAAAGAAGCGGAAGGTAAGACTCTAAAGAAAGAGCGCTCCCCTTCAACAGAGAGATAAAGACAAGTTTTTGAGGTACCATGTTTAGAAGAGTAAGTCTCTCCGACCAGTTCCAAAAATCACCTTTATCATGATTTCCGCTTTTAGTTTGCATCTCCATCGTTTCAGACGATAGCTTTGACTTTGGTTAGTGAGAAGTATTTACCATGGAACCTGGACAATTCCTAAGGTAAAAAGGTGAAGCATTCTTGAAAGAGTATCTTTAGACAACAGATAAAGAAGTATGTGAGAGATAAGTATCTAAAAGTCACGAAAAGCTCCATTGAACGAAAAAGGGAGATCAGACGAGTTATGTTTTTTAGGAGATCAGGGAAAGAAGAAGACAAAATTTTCCGTTTGTGAGCTGCGTACTAGTTTTAATCATTTCAATACCTCTGTAAAGAATAAAAAGGGTAAAACACAGATTCTAGTTGAACGAAAAGCCGCCTTTTCAGTAAGTCTTTAAAAACAATGAATTCTGTACTCATTTTAAAGCAAAAATAGTTGTTTCACAAAAAAGAGGTCTCATAACAGTTGGGCATACCCTCTGAGCGATAGTTGTTTTAAAGTAAAAATAGTTGTTTCGCAAAAAAGAGGTCTCATAACAGTTGGGCATACCCTCTGAGCGATAGTTGTTTTAAAGTAAAAATAGTTGTTTTCGCAAAAAAGAGGTCTCATAACAGTTGGGCATACCCTCTGAGCGATAGTTATTTGCTAGCAAAGATAGTGGTTTCGCAAAAAAGAGGTCTCATAACAGTTGGGCATACCCTCTGAGCGATAGTTGTTTTAAAGTAAAAATAGTTGTTTCGCAAAAAAGAGGTCTCATAACAGTTGGGCATACCCTCTGAGCGATAGTTGTTTTAAAGTAAAAATAGTTGTTTCGCAAAAAAGAGGTCTCATAACAGTTGGGCATACCCTCTGAGCGATAGTTGTTTTAAAGTAAAAATAGTTGTTTCGCAAAAAAGAGGTCTCATAACAGTTGGGCATACCCTCTGAGCGATAGTTGTTTTAAAGTAAAAATAGTTGTT
>JABUQX010042076.1:0-5000 GCA_015478945.1 Trachelipus rathkii
AAGAAATTAATTATGCCTAACAATTTGTGATTTATAATGAGAGATGACGATATGCATCGTATAGAGCTCGAAGCTGGGGTAATATAATTAGTTCGTTCACGCTACGAGATATATGTTTGTCTCACACGGAGAGAGAGTGCGCACTGCATTGGTTTTTTCCTCCTATAGGTGTTTCTAGGTGGAAGTTTGAGATTGAGTTTGGTCATGTGCTGGTGAATTTTTAAGGTTTTGATTGTCTCTGTATATGATGTTGGTTGTAAAAGGGAGGTGGAGGGTTTGGAATCATGAAGGGAAGTTTTTTTTGAGTTGTTTTTTTTTGTTACTGCTCAATTAATGAGGCAGAGTAGGTTTACCCGGAGATATTAGCGTTAAGTGTTTTGGCGAGGCTGTCTGGCTGTTGTTTTGAAGGAAGGGGGGAGTTGTTCGGGCAAGGATGGGGATTCGTGTGAGGGAGGGGTGTTGTTTTGTGAGTTGTTTAGCTTTTTGATAACCTGCCTAGGTTCTCTTTATTATGCATGCGTGAGATGTTGTTTTTGTGGTATTCTGTAAATTTGAGGGGTAGTGTGGTTAGTGGTTATCCGAGATTTAGAGAGACCTGAGTGTGTTTAGGTTAGTTATTTGTTAGTGATTTTGTGGTGGTAATGGATCTGAGTTTTCGGAGGAGGTTCTTTGTTTTTATAAGTTGAACATACTTCGGGGATAGTTTAGGATTGTAGGATTTTCTGTGACCCTTGGTTATGTAGAGGTTGGCTGATTTGATGATTGTTTTGTTTAAATGAATGATGGAGTTGTTTAATGTTTGTTATTGTCATGTATTGGGGCTAGGGTTTATATGGGATTCATATGTTAGTAAATTCTGTCCAAGTTTAGCTTTTTTTTGTAGTTGGTAAATGTGGTGGTCTTATATATATATATATATATATATATATATATATATTATATATATATTATCTATATATATATATATATATATAATATATATATTATATATATCATATATATCTATAATATATATTAATATATATATAGTATATATAATATATATATAGTGTGTGTTGTTTGTGTGTGTGTGTGTGTGTGTGTGTGTGTGTGGTGTGTGTGTGTGTGTGTGTGTGGTGGTTTGTTTGTGTGTGTGTGTCGTGTGTGTGTTTTTTGTGTTTTCTATTTTATTTATAAATGTTCAATATAAATCAACACACGCAGCAGTGAGTTTTTCTCATTTCTATTCTTGAAAGAAGAAATAAAATACTTGGGATGGAATTGTTTAAAGTTTTTGCATTTGTGATTTTTTATGGAATATAAAATTTCTCCCATAACCAGAAGCACAAACATAATTGTTAAAAGTTTGTAATTTATATATATATATATATATATATATATATATATCAAATATTATATATATATATATATATATATATATATATATATATATATATATATAATTATATATATATATATATATGATTCATATATATATATATATATAATATTATATGTAATATATAGTATAGTATATATATACTATATATATATATATATACTATATATATATATATAGTATATAATATATAGTTAGTATAATATATATATAATATATATATATATATATATAGACACGTATATCGATATATACATGAAAATAGTTTTACATATATATATTAAAGGCTTCAAGAACAACATTTAAATTTTACTTTATTAATTATTGTTTTTTTAGAGGTTTATATTAATGATCCTTTCAATTTTTTGAGCCAAATTCTTTTATATTAAGCATTCATGAAACAATCCTAATTTAAACAATAACAGTTTTTTGCACTTTTCTCAACAAACCATTTAGATTGATTTTCAATTTTTTTTTACTCTCTCTCTCTCGATTCTCTCTCTCTCTCTCTCTATATATATACTATATATATATATAATAATATATATATATATATATATATATATATATATATATATATATATATATATATATATTTATTATATATATATATTATATATATATCAAGGAAGGCATTACATTTCATTTATCTCTCCTTGAACTACAACTGATAAACATTGGTTTATAGAAATTATCGTTCCCTGAAATTAGGAAATTTTGAATCCTATAACATTTCATCTCGACTAACTCGAAATAGAACAATTTTGAATCCTAAAATTTTTCTCCCGTAGAAAATGCAACAATCTTTCTGGTTTGCCTCTAAACCTCACAGGCCTCTGAGTAAATTTGGAATTTTAAATATCCAGCTCAAACTTTGCTTCTTCCTCTCTGCCTCCTCTTGTATCTCTGAAGGTAATACTGCTATTTTTGAACTTCTGCTAATAGCTGACTGTTTGATCTAAACTTTCACCTTATATCGTAATCTTCAACCCGTGCGACTCTCGAGTTTCCCGAGCTATTTTTCTTTCCGCTCCCTTTAGGCAATTGTAAGAATGTTATTTCTGCACTCCTCTAAACTTAACACTAAGAAGGCGACGTGCGGAAGGTATTCCTCCGTGTCTCAAACCTTATGCTTCTGAGCTCGCACCCTCCTATCTGTAAACTGTTTCCTCACTGCCTACTCAACCTCAAACTTTCCCTTCTTTTGGAAGAGTGCATTCATTCCAGCTAAGTGCTGAAAGAAGGCAGGGACTGCCAGTCAAATTAGAGGACAAATTCAAATTCGTCCTATCTCTTCAACGATCATTTTCTTTCTCAAGTTTTCGAATTAATATTCTAAGATAGGATTTTTAAAACTATTTTAAAATTTCCAATCTCTGTACTCTTAAACGGTATGGAACAGCTAGACTGTATATTCTTTTTTTCTCTCATCTTTCGTGGTTTTTTTATGGGTGTGACCGCCTCCTCCTTGGTGTGTTTCTTTTTTTTTTTTTCCCTTTGAGAAAAGATTGTTTCGGAAAAAATCGTTTGACATAATTCTCACGGCCATCAGACCTAATGGATCTTTTATGCCGATTTCCAAGAGTTTTAGCGTTTTTGATAATCTTCGATCAATGACAGATTGTCCTTTGACCACCTCTGAACAAGACTTCTTCATCGCTGCTAGAAGCCAAAAGGAACGTTCATGGGATTCTGAAATAAGTTTCGTATATTACAGATAGTATGTGTGGTCTGTTTCTGTCAATCGTTTTCCTTTTTTATTGGCCTGCTTGAAATATTTCCTGGCTTTAGGCACCAATTCAGTCACATAGGCATACTAAATAATTTTTTAAGCCTTTGTGAAACACGTGGTTCAAGAAAATTTGGTTTTGGTCTAGAGTCGCAGAAAGTTACATTAAATTGGCAATGCGTAATCGCGGGTTTGCAGATTTTGAATCTCGTTTTCTCATGCTCCAGCAATTAGTTGGGTGGGGGGGGGGTTTTTTCTGTCATCTTTGGGAATAGTCCTTTACCTTTTTAATTAGCAGCATTTAAGGCACAGCTTTCATCGTTGCAACTAGAGGAATCTCGTCGGCAAAGCAAAATTTTCTGAAGATATTATAGTCTTAGTTACCGTCTTTCAAACGGTTATAGGAGAGTATCACATTAACCTAAAATCGTAATTATTCACTCACCTGTCAAAGCTTTCACCTTTGTGTTGGTTCGAAGCATTAAAGGGAGAACAGCTTCATTATTTTCTCATGCCTCTCAAGCGCATTCGTATCCTCAACTACTATGCCAACGTAAGTCTGACATCTTTGCTTTAACAGAAGTTGATGGAACATTTAGTCTCATAATTCATAAATGAATACTATCCGCTATCGGCAAAAAAATTCATGTGGAGTGCGAATGCAAATGCGGATGCGGGTAGAGGAAAGAATTATGCCGGATGCGGATACTTCCGCTACACCTCTAGTCTTCTTACGTGTTTACCAGTATAGCATTTGAGATTAGAGTTCATTGGAAAAGTGGTATAATGTTTTTTATTCCTCAATAAGCAAGGCGAAAAAAAATAGTCTGAAACAAATAAAATGTTTATCTGTAACTTTGTAAGCATCTTAAGCTGAGTCAGAGTCGAAATTTTGAATTTGACTGCTGGAGTCGGAGTCGAAAATTTTTGTTTAAATTTTTTGATTAAGTGGTGTCGGAGTCGGAGTCGGAGTCGAAAATCCAAATTTGAATTTAAGGAGTCGGATCGAAAAATATTTTACGACTCCGCAGCCTGGTTAATTAAGTCAAACTAATAATTAATATTATTAACTATAATAATATATAAATATGAATAGCCTTTATTGAACACATTTACTTAAATGGCTAATTGATTTGGATAAACAACTTAAACAGGATTTGATATCCAACATGCGACTACCCCCTAACAAAAAATACAATTTAATCAAATCTAAGCTTTAAGATAATGCAATACAAATTGAAATTTGTAAAAGAACTTTTAAACTACATGCCATATCTGACCAAAAGACTAAAAAATTATGAATGATATATTCCTTAATCTTTAAATTTATTAAAGAGATTTAAGTTTTAATACAAACTAACCTGTTGAAATCTAATATATATATATATATTTATCATTATATATATATATATAATAATATAAGTATTATATATATATATATATATATATATATATATATATATATATATATTCATATAGTATAGTACTATATATATATATATTATATATATCTATATATATAATATATATATAATATATATATATATATAGATCTATATATAATTATAGTCTATATAATATATATATAATATAATATATATATATATATATATATATATATATATATATATATATATATATATATAGTATAATATATCTATATATTAAAAGTGTAATGTAGGCAGCTGTTTTACGATACTGTATTGAGTAATCACAATGATAATTTTTTTGTTTTGAGAAAATTAAATTATATTGTTAAACACCA
Source organism: Trachelipus rathkii (assembly GCA_015478945.1). Lineage (NCBI taxonomy): Eukaryota > Metazoa > Arthropoda > Malacostraca > Isopoda > Trachelipodidae > Trachelipus > Trachelipus rathkii. The sequence continues at coordinate 4,873 of JABUQX010042076.1, forward strand.
CACAAGTCAGTGAAAGGAAAGTTAAATAGGCTTATGCATTGCTATTTGGTTAACACATCTCTATTATTTAATAAATTCAAAATGCTCTTATAATTATGATGAAGAAAACAGGAGCTTGATGCAGCTAG
>JABUQX010042076.1:7500-32373 GCA_015478945.1 Trachelipus rathkii
ATCTTTCACTTTCTCACGGAAAAGGGGGGACGAGCTTAAATATTTTTTACAGCAAGTGTACACCAATGTCTAATAGGTACCTTTATTCGATGACCCCCATTGTAAGGGACTTTCTGAATTCTTTTAATGTTTCATATTTTTATATTAGCTGATTTCTACTTTTATAACATGTTCAATTTTTTCAATATATGCGTCTTTCTCCTTATGAATGATTTTCTTTGCTGTTTTTAAAAAGTCTTTCTTCTCTTAAATTTTCGAAAAACAGCTTTCAACAACTGAAGTTAAAAGCTATTATCTTCAGCAGGGTTGTGGATCGTCAAAATTTTCCGACTCCGACTCCGATCTCCGACTTCCGTATTCACCCTCTTGAAAATTAGCCGGACTCCGACTCGCGACTGCTTGAATATTAGCGACGTCCAACTCCGAACTTCCGATCTCCACCCTTTTGAAAATTACCCGACTCCGACTTCCCGATCCCCCTGTTAGAACAACATACTGAAATAGAAAATTGAAAATATTTATATAGTATATAATATACATATTACTATGATATATCATATATGATATATCATATATCATATATATAGTAGTGATATATAGTACATAATTATATTAATATATATAATTATATAGTATATATATTTTAATATATATAGTATAAATATACATATGATATATATGATATATATATTATATATATTATATAGATATATAGATATATTATATACTATATAATATGTATATATATATATAATATATTTATATATATCTATATTATATAATATATATATAAATATATATATAGTATATAAGTACTATATAGGTAGTAGTGGAACTAACTTGAAGACCTTCGACCACCTTTTCTCTCAAAAGTTTCATTAAAGAGATATATTGCTTTAATACTTGGAATACTAATCTATGTAGGGGATAAGGACGAATCCGTGTAAATTTCCAGTCTGTAGGATGTATATAGATGGGTGTCACCCCCGAGGGTGGACGCCGAAATTGCGCTTACGCCTTTGTTCTTGATCTGCCGTTGGTGAGTTTAGGCCTAACGAGCGTTTGGGCAACCGACCACTTGGAGGTCAAACAGACCGACGAGAGTCTGTTTTGACGCGACAGACACAGACTGAGCGCTCGTGAGAGAGAGAGCATTATTATTATTATTATTATTATTTAACGTCGAAGATTCGATTTCCGAAGGAAATCGATCGAGTCGAAAAACGATCCCTGTAAGGGATCGTTTTTTACGTACTCCGACTCCGATTTTTTCCACCAAGGTTTCTTCTTCGCATGGTTCTGAGTCCGATATATATCTACATGGGTTAGAGTTAACGTATCGCTTTTCAAACTTGGTATATGTTGCTATGAAGGTGATAAACTGATGCACAGACGAGTTTTTTTGTGAAAATCGTAGGTCACCCACTAAGGGGGTGCTGGCCGCCTGAGCGGCGGCAGGTCAAACTCTGTCCTGAAACGCTCGTGTTACGGCTTAGCTGAATCGGAGTGAAGATTTTTGGATGTGAGTCTATATCATGATGACGCAATCTGCGTCGAGACGAGATTACGTTTTTCTCTGCGTCCCCGTAAGGGGGAACGCTAAGCCCCAACACTTAAAAAAAATTTAAAAATGAACAAAAGACTGAAACTTGGAGAAAGGCTGGAGGATTCGGAGTCGGAGACGGAGTTGGAGTAGGATTCGGAGACGGAGTCGGGGTAGGGGTGTCTGTTTCGGAGTCCATGGACCCCACCGGAGGGGGGTCCCTTCCTGAAAAAAGAAGAAGAAGAAATGCATGGAATGCGGAACAGAGGAAGAAGAAGAAGAAGAAAGGAAGAAGGAGGAGGAAAGGAGGAAGAAGAAGAAGAAAGGAGGAGGAAGGAAGAATGAGGAAAGGAGGAAGGAAGAAGAATGAAGAATTGAGGAGTCTAGGAGTAGGCAACAGACACCGGTGCTGGAGCCACTGCGGTTGCGAGTTAATAAACAGTCGTTAATAAAACAACAGATGTGGGTCCGTAATAAGGGTTATCGAGGCCCGAGTAGCATGCTCGAATACCTTAGGGTTATAAGTTCCATATAGGGTGTCTAGGACCCGCCCATTAGAGGGGTCCCGACTGAATAAAAGCGGCAAGAGTGCAAAACAGAGGTCGAAGGCGGAATGAAGAAGGGATGAAAGATGAATGAAGGAGGAAAGAATGAAGCAGGAGTCTGACTCAGAGGATGTAGGCGTTGACAGCTTGCACTCGGTGGCTGGTCCGGTGCGCGTGCCGAGTTATTTAACATCTTAGTGTCATGAATGCAATATTGGTGTCCTTATTTATGTTATTTGGGTCTGGAGATTTCGAAAATAATGGTTTTCCAGAACCATCAAGAAATAAAAATAAATGAAATAAATAAATAAATAAATTTTTTCTTACACTTTTTATGTTTATAACTTACAAATTACGGTTTTTACATACCCTAAAGCAGTAGAATTCACTAAAGTCAATCCACCATTTAAGCCCATCCAGCACCCTTCCTGACGCATGCCATTCTGTGATCTATTTGATCGTATTGATTAAGGTTCACATTTTGGTATCATTTTTAGATAAAACATAACAACATAAAATCGGTTCTTTATATAAACATCAAACAATATATGTTGAAGTAACAAATGTTTTCAACATTAATAAATGGCTACTAGTATCGGAGATCTGATCTATGAATATACTATCTCCAAAGACGAACTTAGCACATTCTTAAACAGGAATAAAACTGTTAACGTTACAAAAGTTCCACACTTAACACCAGTAAAAGTAAGCTAATATAGCACTACAGAATGTACCCTACTTACACTTTTTCTAGACATAAGATCGCTGTTAATTTTTACATTAAGACTGTAATATTTAACAAAAATTTACCAATAAACACACCTTAAAAGAATAAACAGCTATCATCATCAATGTAGTCATTAAATCGAACATACGAGGGAAGTAAAAACAAGTTTAATAATTTATAACATATAATTTTCCAATGAAAAGAGCGTTTATATAAATACATATCATTTTCAGGTTTTAAGATTATAAGAGTTTTTTTAAATCTACTTAATTAATCGAATAAAGTATTGAATCAAGTTGGGTACGTTCTTATATTTACTCTCTAAAGATTCAACATCCTTTAAAAGGATGTAAGTATAAGAAATGCCTTCCGAACACTTGAGCAATGTGAGAGGGGATTTTTTTTGGGGGGAATTTGCTGTTCCAGCCTAAAAAGCCCCAAAAACAGCACGCACTCTCTCAAGCAAGAGAGAAGTAAACTTATCCAAGCTGATAGTTATTAAAGCACTCACTGTAAGCACTGTATTATAGGGAAACCACATGTTTCGGTGTAAATGATCATGTGCTATATGTATTAGTGTCCTCAGTTGTCACATCGTTAAGCTGTGATGTTGAATTCGTTTTTTATTTTTACAGCAAGGCTGTTAATATATTTTCAGATGTTCAAACTGTGAAACCTATACACGTACGCATGAAGGTCTACACAATCGCTGAGTTTCCAATGTGCGTACAGTGCAAGGGTTTTATATTGTCAATTTCGACGAGAGCACAACGTCTATTCTATTATGACCCTCACAGCCGGCTGTCACCCTCTGATAGAATAATTTCACTATCGTCGAAGCACATTGTTCACATACCCTTATCCTGCGTAGCCATGTCAGCAGCGATGTCGATAATCTTTGATGAATCCCATCAGCCCCAAAACGAATAAAGGTCACTAATTGATTTTGACTTAACTCTGGCAGGCAATAAGACGCAATGTATCGCGGTATCGCATCAGTCGTTGACAGATAAAAATCTTTATTGACAGCAAACGTTGGGAATAAACGAAGGCTCCTCGTGAAGATATCTAACATACAGAGACGTGGAGGTGTGGGGAGATGTCATCGTATCCTGTTAACAGAGCGAAATAAATATCCTACCTGAAGGAATCGTTATGCGTAAACAACCCTTCTAGGTAAAGATGTCTTTCTCTTCAACCCAATCAGAAGAGAAAGTAAACAAGTATACAACGCAACAGAACGAACGCATGATCAGTTGACACAAAGGGTATAATACTTCATCGGTAGAGAACAACAGACAACAACCATACAAACGACAACATACGACAACCAACAAACAACAAACAACCACAACAACAACAAAAAGCTAACAACAATAACATAGTACAAGAATATAAGTTTCTTATATAGCCAGATTCCAAGCGAATGATTGCTAACCGTAATATTGTTTTCACATTAATAAACGCTAAATAAGCACTAACCAGAACTAAGATATAGAGGCACATGAAAAACCTCACACACTCGCATTAACGCATAGATGATAAACAACTAACAGTTAACAAAGGTCCACTACTTAGATAGCAGTAAATGTACCCTTGCACACGCATACAAGAACGTAACCTATTCAACTCTTTTTCAGGCTATCTCTAACATGATCAAACTCGTCATTACTGTTACATTTAACAACTGCATATTATCGTAGCAATTTAGACTATCATTAATTTTCGGATAGATACATAGCGCAAAAATGTAGGTCATTTAGCGAGGAGGACATGATTTGAATAAATATAGTGACCTAACAGTAACAAAGGTTTTCATATTAATATAGCTAACATAAGCATCAATATAGTAAGCTAAAGATAAATACATGTAAGCAAAGACGACCAAACCTAACACAAACTTAAGCAAGAATAAAGTGTTAACAATTAAACAAGAGCCTCGCACAAACTTAACCCTGTAAAGGTAACTACATGACTAAAACATTATGCATACAAGACACGGTAAACTCTTATTCAATACTTTTTCCAAGCATATCTCCCTAACATATTAACCGTTAAATTTTTCCATGACATAGTAAGTCATTTAACAAGTGATTTATCCATAATCTTGACCGAATTATCATACAAACAAATGAATAAATGTAAACTCGATAAACAAAGTTTTTAATCTGCAACTAACACAAAAATAAGCTTCTTATATATTCTTAACCCATACGAATATATGCTTAACCAACAAAGTCTTTAGCGGTCAATAAAGCTACCATAGTCATAACCGGCAACTAAAGAATATGATAAGAGATTGCTATATCAAAGGGCAAACTTAACATACCTCGCAGTATGAAATGATAATTTGGTATCAGCTAACATCTTAGAAGATGACTATTTCGCTACTACTGTCACAAGGTAAGTAATGTAGCTATTAAGGATTTCCAAAACAATACCGATAACGATGTTCCTACTTTTTGCCATTTTTCTCACGATATGGCGAGGGTCAACTAGGTAAAGCCGGCATGCATCTAACGAAAAAACCGAAGCTTAACATAAGTGACGCTGAATTGCACTAGATCTAAAGATACAACATATTGAGACTATGAATTAACACCTCTTCAATCAGAAGATGTCACTCTGTTTGTAGTATAACCTCTAATTGTCCTATGGAAATGAAACATAGTACAAATTAGCAAATTCTAAGGCAAACCTAACATGCGGACCCAGCAAAAATTAACCTAGCTCACGTTTTTTAACAACATCATCGTATCCAGTTAACAATAGTCATATCTTAAGCAAAACATCATTTCTGGTCTCTAACAAATGCAGTGTCTATTGTTCACAATTGTCAATAGGTAATATTTAACATAACGTACCTAACTTACGAATAAACAGTTTTCATTAATCCAGTAAATCAAACCACGCGAATAACCATCCGCTGCTGTCACCTCTACCCGTCCATCCCGCCTGTGGATCTATTGAACTATTGATTGAAGTCATATTTCAAGTCATTTTGGACAATCAATAACATAAAAATAAGTTCTTTATATACTAGCGCAACGAATATCTGCTTTAACCAATCAAAGTTTTACGCATCAGTAAGCAACAAATCATATACGCGCACCTGGGAAATATAATAGTACAAATGCATAACGCTAACATAAGCCTACACGTAGTGAATAATCACTAGACATCCTGAAAAATTCCCTACTGATCACGGTAAAGTACGCTAACCAGGTCACATGGTGGTAGCATACTCGATATGTTCCGCACTTTTGAGGCATATTAGCAACAGAAAAGCTTATTAAATCTAACAAAATTCCCTTAACAAAGTGACCAATGTATCAAAGAAACCAGCATCTTGAACTATGATTGACACTATCTTCATCAAAGTGTCACTCTGTGTCGAGTCTAACATCATTTGAACCTTGAATAAACGTAGACATTAGCAAAGGTGCTAGGGCAAACTGACTTATTCAAACAAAAACCTTGAAGGCTAATTATAGTAAATATAAATACGTAGTTAAAAATAATTCTTACCTTATGGCCTAAACAATGTTATTTCCAGCATTGCTTCATAGTAAATCATTTACATAACGTACTTAACTTACGAATAAACAGTTTTCATTAACACAGTTTCTTAAGCAACACATTACCTTCCGAGAGAAAAACCCAGGGGGATGCACCCCTTGAAAGGGTGTGAATCCTGCGAGGGGAATCACCCCGAAGGGGTGTAAGAGGGCTTTACCCCCGAAGGAGGGGTAAAGCCTCAGCCCTTCGGGCTGAGGCCAAAACCCGCTTACACCCTTCGGGGTGATCCCGCCTCGCAGGATTCACACCCTTTCAGGCATCCCCCTAGGTTTTCTCTCGGAAGGTAATGCTGTTGCTATTAGATAAACTCGTGGTTAATGCAAACTTTATTCGTAAGTTTTAATGTAGTTATGTTAATATACTATGACAATGTGGAATACACTATTTGTTAGAGAAATGATTGAGTTTTTGTAGAGATATTACTGTGTTAACTGACGATGATGTGTTAGAACGTGAAGCCTAGGTTAAGTTTGTGAATAATGTCAGGTTTGCCCTAGAAATTTGATAATGTCTGCGTTATTCATAGGTCAAATGATGTTATACTCGGACACGAGTGGACTAGCTATTCGATGAAGATAGTGTCCAATTCATAGTTCACAGATGGTGGCAATTTTTGATAGATTGGTCCACTGTGTGTTAAGGATTTTGTTAGATAATAAGGCTTTACCTGTTGCTGATATATGCTCGAAAAGTGGGCACATATCGAGTATTGTGTGACCTGTTAGCTACTTACCTTTTAAGTAGGGAATTTGCAGGATGTTAGCTGATTATTCATACGTGAGGTATGTTAGCTTTGTCGTTGTACATTATATTCCCAGTCGCGGTTATGATTTGTTAGCTTAATTGATGCTAAAACTTTGCTTGTTAAGCCCAGATATTCGATTTTTGGTTTCTTGTTTTTTTTTCTTTTTTTTGGGTTTGTGTTTTTTTTTTTTTACGTGTTTTTTTTTTTTTTGTGGGGCCTAGTAATATAAAGAACTTATTTGTAGTATGTTTGTCAAATGATACTCGAAATATTTGAATCAATAGTTCAATAGATTCACGGCGTGCGCAGGGGTGGGGAGGGCAGGATGGGTGGTTTGATTTAACTGAATTTATGAAAACTGTTTATTCGTAAGTTAGGTAACGTTATGTTAAATATTACTATGACAATGTTGAAAATAACACTGATTTGTTAAGAGAAATGATGAGTTTTTTGTTAAATATTACTATGTTAACTGACGATGAGGTGTTAGAAACGTGAGCCTATTTTAAGTTTTTGCTGGGTAATGTTAGGTTTTGCCTAGAATTTTGTAATGTCTATGTTATTCATAGGAACAATTGAGGTTAGTACTCAAAAGAAGTGCACACTTTGAGAAGACTGGTGTTAATTCATAGTTCATTGTGGTATCTTTGATAGATTGGTCACTTTGTTAAGGGTTTTTTGTAGAGTGATGCGGCTTTAACGCTGTTTGCTGAATGTGAGAAAAGTAGGACTATGCGGAGTTTGTGTGACTATTAAGTCTACTTACCTTTGACTAAGTAGGGCAATTTTCAGGATGTTAGCTGATTATTCATACGCGAGGTAATTTAAGTTTGCCTTGTAATTATATTCTATAGCTTGCGTTATGATATGAGTAGCTTATTGACGCTTAAACCTTTGTGGTAAGCATATATCATGGTTGTATACTAAGAACTTAATTTTGTGTTATGCTTTGGATAATACTTTGTATGTTTACAATTATTCGTTGGTTTGTATGATATTTGGTCAAGATTATGATAAATCCTTGTTAAAAATATTACTATGTCAATGTAAAATTAACGTAATATGTTAGAGATATGCTTGGAAAAAGTATGATAGGTTACGTTTTGTATGCCAAGTTGTTAGTTACTTACAGGTGTTAAGTGTGAGCTTTGTTAATGTTAACACTTTATTCTTGCTTTACGTTGTGTTAGTTTGTCGTTGTAGACATTATTTTCCTAGTTCATCTGATGCTATTGTTAGCTATATTAATATGAACGCTTGTATGTACGCATATATTCAATGTTAGTAATATAAGACTCATTTTGCGCTATGTTATTGTTGTTGTTGATAGTCTAAATGTTACGTAAATCAGTTGTTAATTAAAATTAACATTGATTGTTAGAGATATGCTTGAATAAAGTGTGAATAGGTTATTTTGTATGCTGTGCAAGGTACTTTACTGCTATTAAGTATGGAACTTTGGTAATGTTAGTTGTTTATTCTAGCGTAAGGGGTGTTAGGTTTTGTCATTGTGCTTATATTCTTAGTTCTGGTAGTGCTATGTTAGCTTTTTTAATGTGAAAACAATTGTTTACGTTAGCATATTTCGTTGGTTTGGTATATAAAGAACTTATTTTTGTACTATGTTATGTGTTGTTTTTGTTGTTGTTGTTGTGTTGTTGTTGTGTGTTTGTTGTTTTGTTGTTGTTGTTAGTTGTTGTTGTTGTCGTTGTTGTTGTTTGTCTAACGAGAATATTGTCCCTTTTTTGAATTTGTTGAATAAGGTTTTCGTTCGTGCCGTTGTATTCTTGTTTACTTCTCTGATTGTGAAAGAAAGAATTCTCATTACCCTATGAAGGGTTGTTTACGCATTACGAATTTCCTTCACGTAGGATATTTTTTCGCTGTACAGGTACGATGACATCTCCCCGCAACGCTCTACGCTCGTTGTTGATATCTTCACGAGGAGCTTCGTTATCCCCAACGTTGTGTCAATAAAATTTTATCGTCAACCTGATGGATACCGATACATTGCTTGTATTCCTGCCAGAGAGTCAAATAATAGACCTTTATTCGTTTGTGCTGATGGATTCATCAAGATTATCGACATCGCTGCTGCATGGCTAGAGGATATGGGTATGTTATCCAATGGTTCGACGAGTAGTGAATCTATCAGAGGTGACAGTGTGAGAGGTCATAATAGAATAGAAGACGTGGTGCTCTCGTCGTGTGACAATATAAAAACTTGATGTACGCAACTATTTGAAACGACCATCGATGTGTGACTTCATGTGGTTACGTGTATAGGGTATTCACAGTTTCGAACATCTGAAAAATATTACAGCATTGCTTAAAATATAAAAACGAATTAACTATCAATCCTTAACGATGTTGAACATGACTTGAGGACATAATACATATAGCTACATGGTGGGTATCATTATTAAATATTTACACGAAACTGTGGTTTTCCCTTATAATACAGTGTACAGGAGTGCATTAATAACTATCAGCTTGGATAAGTTACTTCTGCTCTGTATGAGAGAATGGAGTGCGCTGATCAAAATGTCGAAAAATGGTTTAGTGTTGCTGAAGGCATTTATACTTAAATCCTTTTAAAGATGTGAATCTTTAGAGAGATATATTGAACGTACCCAACTTGAATCCATGTTCTCTTGATTAGATGAATTAATATATTTAAAATCAACTTATATATTTTTAAGTATTTATATGTTTTTATGTATTATATAACGCTCTTTTCATTGAAAATATATGTTATAGAATATGAAAACTTGTTTTACTTCCTCGTATGTTCGATTTAATGACTACATTGATTATGATGGCTGTTTATTCGTCTGGTTGTTGTGTGTTATGGTAAATTTTTGTTAAATATTACAGTCTTAATGTAAAATAACAGCGATATGTTAGAAAAGTGGTAGTTAGTATTAGTCTTTGTATGCTAATAATAGTTTACTTATCTGTGTTAAGTGTGGACCTTGTAACGTTAAACAGTTTTATTCCTGTTTAAGATGCTTTAGTTTGTCTTTGGGGATTATATTCATAGTTCAGATAATACGCTAAGTAGTCTTTATTAATGTGAATAAACTTTTGTTAGCGTCAACATATCATTGTGTTTGATGTTTAGTATAAAGAACGCTGAATTTTATGTATTTTACTCCAAACAATGATTACTCAAAAATGTGACCTTATCAATAGGATAATAGATCACTAGATGGTCCAGGAGGTGGCCTGGATGGGCTTAAATGGTGGTTGATTTAGTGATTTACTGCTTTAGGGTATGTAAAAACGTAAATTTGTAAGTTATAAACATAAAAAGTGTAAGAAATTTTATTTATTTATTTATTTATTTATTTTTTATTTCTTGATGGTTTGAAACCATATTTTCGAAATCTACAGACCCAATAACAGAGTAACGTAAGGACCAGCCAATATTGCATCATTACATTAATATTTAATTAAACTCGGCACCGCACCGACGCAGCACCGGTGCAGCTGTCAACTTCCACTCCTCTGAGTCAGACTCCTTCTTTCTCTTTCCTCCTTGTTCATCTTTCCTTCCTTCTTCATCCCTGCCTTGCGTACCTCTGTTTGGCACTTCTGTGCTCTTTTTCAGTGGGACGCCCCTGAATGGGGGGCCTAGACACCGCTATATGGTACTTATACCCTAATATTCGAGATCTACGGGCCTCGATAAACCCTTATACGGACCACACATTGTTTGTATATCGACTGTTCTATTAACTCGGCACCACGGCAGCTCCAGCACCGGTGTCTGTGCCTACTCCTCAGACTTCTCATTCTTCATTCTTCTTCCTTCCTCCTTTCCTCATTCTTCCTTCCTCCTCCTTTCTTCTTCTTCTTCCTCCTTTCCTCTCCTTTCTTCCTTTTTTCTTCTTTCTCTCCTGCTGTTCCGCTTCTGCATGCTTTCTTCGCTTCTTTTTTTTTAGGAAGGGACCCGCCCTCGTGGGTCCATGGACTGCCGAAACCGAATCCAACTCTCGACTCCGTCCTCCGAAATTCTAGCTCAAAACTCTGCGTCTCCGAGCTCCGCGAATCCCCAGCTTTCTCCAAGTTTCAGATCTTCTACGATCATTTTTTTAATTTTTTTTTGTGGGGCAGGCGTCCCCCCCTTACGGGGGGACGCAGAGAAACGTAATCTCGTCTCCGACGAGATTGCGTCATCATATAGCTCACATCCAAATTTCACTCCGATTCGCTAAGCCTAACAGGGTTTTCAGGACGAGTTTGACCTTGGCCGCTAATGGGCAGCACCCCTTCGGGTGACCTAACGATCACCAAGAACTCGTCTGTGATCAGTTTATCACTCATAGAAATATACCAAGTTTGAAGTTATACGTTAACTTAACCCATGTAGATATATTCGACTCAGACCGGATGCGAAGGAAGAAACCTCGGTGATAAGCAAAGTCGGAGTGCGTAAAAAAACGATCCCTTACAGGATCGTTCTTTCGATCTCGATTCGATTTCACGTGAATATTGGAGACAGTCATAATAATAATAATACTAATGTGTATGTGTTATGCGCACGCGCGCTCAATCTGTGTCTGTCGGTCAAACAGACCTTCGCGTTTTGACCTCCACAGGTGGTCGGTTGGCCGCAAACGCTCGTTAGGCCTAAACTCACCCGCAAGATCAAGGCACAAGGGCGAAAGCGCAATATCGGCGTCCACCCTGCGCGGGTGACCACCCCTCTATATACGTCCTACAGACTTGAAATTTACACGGATTCGTCATTATCCCTACATAGATTATATTCCCAAGTTTAAAGCAATATCTGCTTAACTTTTTGAGACAAAAAGGTGGTCGAGGCGAAAGTCTTTCCACTACTATATATATATAGTATATATATAATATATATATATATAGATATATATAGATAAGTATATATATTATATATATATATATATATTATATATATAGTTATATATATTATATCTAATATATATATATCAATATATATATATTTATAATGAGAGCATGTTTGTTACCTGTGTAATGTATAGTAGTGAAGCATGGTTCTGGAAAATGAGGTATAGATCTAAAGTAAAATGGGTTTAGATGGACAATCTGGGCGTGTTAGGTGGTGAGAAGAATTGATAAAATGAGAACTGAACGTATTAAGAATGTGTGGTGTGGGTCAATTAGAGAATAAATGAAAGTACGGTTTGGTTTTCTCATGGTGGAATGGATGGATGATAGTGCGTTGTTAAGCGTAATGTATAGTGGGTGATGTGCTGGAATCGAACGGCTGGAAGAACCGAGGAAACAGTGCATTGAAGCCAGTAAAGAAATGCTGGTGAGAGAAATGGTGAGTGTTGCGCCAGAGCGAGAAGAAAGGTGCATAATAGTGGTGAAGGGGGGTTTGGCTGGAGAGGGGTATTGTTGTGGCCCTACCTGTGCCAAGGGACTTAACACCCAACATTGACGAGATGCCATAGTGAGAGGTCCGTCGGCTGTCCGTGAAGCTCTTAAGGTGGTTTTCTGAACTGCGACGAGTTCTCACCTAAGAGTTAAAAAGGGGGCGATAAGGCTGGGTTTCCTTTGACTTTCCTATATTCTCTACTTATTTTCTGTAATCTAGTGCATGCTGTCGCACCTAACCCCAGCTCTTTGGGGCGAGAAGGTGGGTTGATGATGATGCTGATTGATGATGATGATGTTGATATATATATAAATATATATATATATATATATAAATATATAATTAGTATATAGTTATATATATATATATATATATATATAGTATATATAGTATATATAATATAGATATAATAGTATATATATATATAATATGATAGTATATATATATTACGTACGACGCTTGAAAGTGTATTATATCTATAATATATATATATATATGGTATAAGGTATAGCTATATATAGGGTCGAAGGAGATAGTAAATTTTCGAGGTGTTTTAGATTAAGAATATATATAATATATTATTAGTATCTATATATATATATATATTATATATATATATATTATATATATATATATAAATATATATATATGATATATTATATTTTATTTTATATTCATGGAATCAAATATATAAAAAGAAATTGATATCGTATATATACATATATATATGATATATTATATATATATAGATATATATATATTCTATATATATATATATATATATATATATATATATATATATATAATGTTTCTCTGGTGAGCAAAGTCCAGAGGCCTACCACCATCAAGCAGAGTTGAGAAAATTTAAGAGGCAAGGTTAATTTAATGGCTGACATTTTCTATTTGATCGTATGCAAGTCAAAGCAAGTTGGGAAGGTAGAAAATGTAAGTGAGTATATTCCAAACTATACCAGTAGAATACATTTACGATTGAGCATAACGGTTAAGTCTGGGGTCAGAGAATTATGCAGAGAAAAGATGAGAATGTGAAAAAAAGGCGTGTTGCCCTTGATCTTTTCAATGGAAGAGGTATGCTACCGCAGAGTTCAGAAGAGCACTGTCCGTTGTGATGGCAAAATTGGACAGAGAGTGACGTAATAACTCGATGGTCAGAAGTACTGGAAATTGTTAGTGAGAACAGGAGAGCTGATGAGTACGAAAAGTCCTAGATACCCTATAAAGAGGTATCAACCGGGGTAGTGTGAAGAAATTTTGAGGGTGCCTTTGAACACCCAACCTCTTAGAAACTTGTTTAGAAAGAGAATTAATGCGATCCTATCAAGAATGATAACGAGAAACAAAAACACTCAAGATATCTTGGACAGTCGAATGTTTAAGCTGTTTTTTCGAATATGTTATAGTTATATGAAAGATTATGTAGAGTAGAAAGATCTTGAAACTAGATTTTTTAGAGAATGAAACAACCAGGCTTTGTTTGCCCAAATTAGGGGTACAAGAAAGATCAGAGGTCAGAAGCACCAAGACCACCCTCTTAGCATTAACTATGTGGTTTAATGGGATATCTTTCAAATGAAAGGAGTATTTAAGGGTGGAGTTGTCGGCATATGAGGGGAGGGTTGATGTAGTAATAGAGAGAAGGTTATTGATGAAATGTAGAAAAAGAGTAGGGGATAGAACATAACCCCGAAGAACACCACACCACTCTATGTAGACGTAAAGGATGAACAACAACAGCTACCATAGAACAATCAGAAAGTAAATCAGAGAATAAGTCAAAGAGATTGATACATACCGAAAGGGAGAAATTTAGAGATCAAAGGTTTGTGATGAACTCTATTGAAAGCTGTCGAAATGTATATCGGATCATCAAAGGGTTCACCGAAATCCCGATGACCAAAGAATCAAAGAGAGAAGAAAAAAAAACAGTAGAGCGTTTCTTCCGGAAGCCATACTGGCAATCAGAGATAAGATAGGAAGAATTGAGACATTTCCAAATCTTCCTATTAAGGAGAGATTAGAATATTTTAAAAAGAATGGAAGTTAAAGGAAGGAATTTTTTTTTTTTTTTTTTTTTTTACAGATCGTCACCACTCACGGGCTGGACCCATCTCAAGGAAGGGGCGGAAATTGTGGATAAAAGAATATGGAGTAAGAGTAAGTGTGATTGGGGATCACTGAACTATCACTAATTTTACTAGGTTACCGAAAGTGATTTCAGAGCCATTATCGGTTAGTCTCCTTGTTGGGAGTCAAACGATTTGGACTGAGAAAGGATAAGACTGTGTTTAAAGACGAGTCTCACGAACTCTTCTCAAAAGGGAATGTGCTCGAGTTCGAAAGAACAGCGTCCATTGAAATAGCTATAATATAAGGGGAGTGATACAACAGATTGCGACGGCTAGAAAGGAGATTGGAATAGAGTATATGAGAGTGAGAGATGTTTGGAGAGGAGTCTAAGGTACAAGGATAGACTGTGGATGATGAACCAGCGCGAACAATAATATATATTTGGAGCGAAAAGATGAGAAGTAAGTTTGAGATTGGAGAGAGTGAACACAGACGTAGGAGAATGAGGATAGAAGAGTAATAGTGAAGGGGTGAGCCAGCAAGAGATTGGGAGAGAGTGAATAAGAAGGTGAGGAAGATCGTTGAAAGCTATTGAATGAAAATAAGTCGAAATTGTGGGATCAAGACAGAGAGTGAGTTAAGAGAAGGATTGAGTTTGCGATGAGAAAGTTATAGTAGAGAAGAGTAGCACGAAGCGGGATCGACGCTAGAGAAAAATGAGAGTAAGGAAAGATTGAGACGAGAGAGTGAGTGAGATATAGGAGATTGGAGAGAGTTAGTGAGAGTAGGAGTGTCAACAAGTCAAAAAGCTCTAGACTGTGCACTTTATCAAGAAGAACAGTGGTGTGTAACATCCCAGATATGTGTTGCGGTACTCCATGCAAGAACGAACAACACCCCTATACAAAGCAGCAACTGGAAAGGTGAGGAAAAGTTCCGAAGGCGCCTCAGAACACACAACCTCTTTGAAGATTGTTTAGGAAAAGATGTAATGTGCCCCTTTCAAAGAAAAGGAAGAAAAAGAAAACAAACATCAAATGATGTTAAGTGGACCCAAATCATTCGATCATGCAAGAGATGATGTTATATAGGGTTATGTAGGAGGTGAATTTTATTGAGTGATTGGAATATACTAGCCGCACCGAGCTGTATTCGCTCTGTATGCTCACCATTATAGAGGTACGTGTAAAAAGGTAAAGACAGAGGTCAGCAACTCGAAGGCCACCCTCCTAGCACAAAATATTCTTGGTTGAATGGGATCTATTGAAGGGTGGAGTCATCTGCATAGTGGGAGATAGGTGACATAGCAATAGTGGAAAGGCCATTAATGAAATAGAAAAAAAGAGTTGGAGATGATAGAGAATCTTGATGAATACCAAGGTTTATAGTTGGTTTGTAGATTATAGGATGAACGGTGGAAGTGTACAACAAATGCCATAGAACGACAAGAAAGGAAATCAGATATAAGACTACTTAAAGAAGGATAGATACCGAATTGACGGAGTTTGAGAAATGAAAGCTTGTGTCCAGTACGCTATCTAGAGAGACTGGCTTGCCGATAGTGTCTAGTGTCCGTCTCGAAGTCAAAAAGATTCACGAGAAATGTCGATGAGCAGAGGACGAGGATGATTGGTGGAAGAGAACAGAAAGATTATCAGTCTATAACGACTTTCTTGCGAAAGCCCGTACTCCGTTGTTCACACGAAAGCCGTACCGCGCACGACGGTGAAAGCTCATACTGGTATGTTACGAAAACGTACTGGATGACAAAAGCCATACTGGTGTTACGAAAGCCGTACTGGTGTTACTAAAGCCGTACTGGTGTTGCGAAAACCGTACTTGTGTTACGAAAGCCGCACTGGTTACCAAAGCCATACTGGTGTTACGAAAGCCGTACTGGTGTTATTAAAGCCGTACTGGTGTTACGAAAGTGTAGCGGATGTTCGAGATACCGTATTCCCGAGTGTTTACGTAAAGACCAATACTGGTTTGTTACGAAAGGCCGCACACTGGTGTTGCGATAACCGTACTGGTGTTCACATAAAGCAATACTGACAAGCTCGTGATTCCTCGTTGGCTGTGCAAGGGTATCTCGCCCTGGCTACGAAAGCCATACTGGTGTTATGAAAAGAATTGGAGAGAAGAGAAAGATTATCATTATAACGTTTCTTGCGAAAGCCGTACTGGTGTTACGAAAGCCGTACCGGTTACGAAAGCCATACTGGTGTTACGAAAACAGTACTGGTGACGAAAGCCATACTGGTGTTACGAAAGCCGTACTGGTGTTACTAAAGCCGTACCTGGTGTTAGAAAGAGCTACACTGGTGTTAACGAAAGGCTCGCTGGTTTCGAAGCCATACTGATTGTTTACGACGAACGCGCGTATAGTGTGTAACTAATATGGCCGTCTGGTGTTACGAAGCCCATACCTGGTAGTTACGAACCCGTATGGGTGCTTACGCAAGAGCCATACTGGTAAGCGAAATGGGAGCCGCAACTGTGTTACGACAAGGCCGAATGGTGTTAGAAAGCCGTCTGGTGTTACGAAAGCTATACTCGAACAGCTTCGTGATCTCGTTAGCGAAGTGAGCAGGGGTAATCTATCGCCCTGGTTACGAAAGCCTACTTGATGTACGGGGGCAAAGCCGTAGTGGTGGGTACTAAGGCCTTACTGGTGTCACTAAACAAATGGCCGTATTGAGGTGTTAATGAAGCCCTACATGGTGTTAACGAAAGCCGTACTGGTGCTTAAGACCAGACGTCTGGTCGGTAGAAGCCCATATCATGGTGTCTTGTCGAAACCATACGGGGCTATAAAAGCCATATCTGGTTACGAAGCCTGACTGGTGTATGATAAAAGCCGTACCTGGTGGTTACAAAGCCCGTACATGGTGTTACGAAGCGTACTGGTGTTACGAAAGCGTACTGGTACGAAAGCCATATAGCTTGTGTTACGAAAGCCATACTGGTGTTACGAAAGCCTTACTGGTGTTACGAAAGCTCATACTGGGAGCTCGGATCCTCGTTTCTGTGCAAAGGTATCTACGCTCTGGGTACTGAAGAGCCATACTAGTGTTACGAAAAAGCCGTACTGGTGTATCACTTAAGCCGTACTGGTGTTATACGAAAGCCGTACTGGTGTTACGAAACCGTACTGGTTACGAAAGCCATACTGGTGTTACGAAAGCCGTACTGGTTACAAAAGCCATACTGGTGTTACTAAAGCCGTACTGGTGTTACTAAAGCCGTACTGGTGTTACGAAAGCCGTACTGGTTACGAAAGCCATACTGGTGTTACGAAAGCCGTACTGGTGTTACGAAAGCCGTACTGGATGTTACGAAAGACCGTACTGGTGCTACGAAGAAAGCCAAACTGATTAACGAAAGCCAATACACTCGGAATTTACGCAAAATCACAGTGACTGGTCGACGATAAGCCATACTGGTGTATACGAAAGCCGATGACAGGTCGTTACCTAAGGAAGAAATGCACCGAGATAAAATACAGGTGCATTTTATCAACCGCGTGGCAAATGACCATGAAGACCAAAGGTGTCAGAAATGATTTTCCGTGGCCAAAAAAACTTCTGGAGCGTAACTCCATGGAGGTGTCAATAGGTAAAGCCGAAAGCCGTACTGGTTTACGAAAGCAATGACTGTGGATTAAATTACAGAGGGGGAAGCCCAGTACTGTGTTGTACCGCAGAAAATATGAGGACCCGTACTCCGATGTTAGTACGAAAACGCCGGCGAGGTATGGCTTCAAAACAAGGTAAAGACAGGGTTACGAAAGCCATACAGGTGTCATACGCAAAAAAATCAAGTAGCGGGCGGTATGAAGCCCGATAAAGAAGGATCGAAAAAAAATAAGCCCACTAACTCGATGTTACGAAAGCCCGTACTGGTGTTACCTACATATCGGTGTTACGAAAGCCGTCTGTGTTACGACGGAAAGCCGTGACTGGGGTTACGACAAGCCATCACTGGTGGCTTACGAAAGCCGTATGGTGTTAACGAGCCGCACTGGTGTTACGTAAAGCCCGTACTGGTGCTTCACGAACAGCCATACTGGAACAGCTTGTGATGCCTCGGTTTGCTGTGGCAAGGATTCTCGAAAGAAATTCATGTAAGACATTTCAGTCTTTTACAACGAGAACATCCGTAAAAGTGGCGTCACATTGTGAGCACTTCGACACACTTGCCACAGTAGTATCCAGGGGTCAGAGCGGAGCCGAAGCCGGAGTCGGAGGCAGAATCACAAGGTTTGGATGGAGCTGATAAGAAATCTGCTATAAAAGATTCGCCCGAGCTGTAGTTGAGACGGAGTTAGAATTGAAAAAAATATTTATTGCCTTCACACCCCTGATAAATAGAGCCTATAATATATATTATATATAATATATATATATATATATATATATATATATATATAATATATTATATATATATATTATATATATATTATATATATATATATATATATATACTGTATATATATATATATATTAATATTAATATATATATATATATATATATAATTATAATATATATATATATATATATATATATATATATATATATATATATATATATACTTATATATTTTTTTATTATCTATATATATATATATATATATATATTATATATATATATATATATATAATATATATAATATATAATATATATTATATATATATATATATTATATATATATATACTGTATCATATGATATACTATATATATATACTATATATATATATATTTATCATATAATATTTTAATAACTAATTATATAATACTATATTATAATATAGATATATATATATATATTATATATATATAAAGCTGTAGATGTTTCTAGTCTGAATGTAAATAGACTTTCATGTGAAAAAGTTGTTATGTTTCTATTTTTGATTTGTAATTTGTGAATCTTAGTCCTTGAACACTAATTTGACCAAATCAATTAAATTATCCCTTCTTCAAAACTTTAAAATGGAATTAATTACGATTATTATTATTTTGTAATGAGTTATAATTATGAAACTTTTGTTGTATTAAACAGTAAATATTGCAACTTCTGCAAATCCTATTATGCTAAGCTCAAAATAATTGTTGAAATTGAAAATTTGGCTTCAAAAAAAAGTTTTTTTTTATTTTATTTTATATTTATGAAATTTTCGGTGTAAATACAAAAAACAAAAACATCAAATCGTCACAAAACGTTACAAAAACATCGTTACAAAACATCAGCTTAGAACATTTTTCTGTGTACCTAACTTTTTGACATCTAGTACCAATTTGAATGGCCATTTTCTACTGTCTCTGTCTAATAAAATACTAAGCATCTACAGTAGATGTGTACTAAATTAATGTTTTAGATTTATTCGTCTTAGCGCGCGCGCAATACACCACCTTACCCCCCCACCCCTCAAAAAAAAAGAAAAAAACTCAGTATAGATATTTTTCACATTATCAAATAGAGGATCGAAATTGTGCATGTCAAAAATTTAAAAAAAAATTGATTATTATATTTACAGGTGGATGCGCATAATATCCACATTCACATCTGCGAATATCTGCGCTAGTAGTAGGACGGTCATTCCGTTCGTGTTGGTCATTTTGACCACAGCGTCCAGGAACCTACCTGAGGCCTTTTTGAGCCCATTTTTTACCTGCCCTTGACCTTTTTTGACCTTTACCTTTTTGGGCTTGACCTTTTTTGAGCCCAAATTTTTTACTGACCTTGACCTTTTTTTGGGACTTTACCTTTTTTTGGGACTTTTTACCGTTTTTTTCGACAAATTTTCTTTTTTTTCTATGGGGTCATTTTTGGAGCAGGTAACTCGACGGCAACTAATTTTTTGAGAACCTAAATTTTTTGAGAACCTAATTTTTTGAGAACCTAATTTTTTTGAGCAGCTATTCTTTTTGAGACCTAATTTATTTTGAGAACGCCTATTTTTTGGCGCCGCTAATGTTTTTTGCGCACCCTAATGTTTTTTGGCAACCTAATTTTTTTGGCGCACCTAGATCTTTAGCACCTTTCGAAGAAAAGGGTGCGCAGACGGTTGGCGTCAGGAACGATTGTACGTATTACCCTATTTTACGCCCTAGATTTTTTCGACGTGGGCAATTTTTTGCCCACGGTAATTTTTGATCTTCCTTTAGGGGCTGTAGCCCTATTTTTGATGTTTTTAACCTGTTTGTACCACTTGCAGATACCATTGGGTCAATTTGGCCACGAGTAATTTTGGCTACCTTTGGTCTTCACATGGGTCAATTTGGCCCACGGTAATTTTTTCGACCAAGCCCTTTGGTCTTCCATGGATCAATTTTGCCCACGGTGATTTTTGATCTTCCTTTAGGGGCTTAGCCTATATTTTTTGGATGTATTTAACTTGTTTGACCATGATATTTCGGCATTAACCTTGCCGTACACCATGGTCATTTTTGACCCACGCCAATTTTTTGCCAACTCGTGGCCCACCCGTCACATACTTCGTTCCTATTGCCGCATGTAATGGACTACCCTAATTGAAACTACGATACAATCAACGTGCGCGGTGCGCACAACACACACACATCCCACACACACACACACCAGCTCACACACAACACAACACACACTTACACTTAACCTCACGTTCACACATATTTACACTCACACATTGAAGAACACTTACATTTACCACTTATACACACGGTACAGCGTGCCGCACACACATACACACCCTTGACAGATAACCATGGGTCATTTTTTGCCACGGTAATTTTTGGTCGATTCTTTACGGGACTTAGCCCTTTTTTTGATATCTTAACTTGTTTTGCCATGATATTTCGGCCACTTGAGACTTTTGCTATTACTACGGTACTCATTTTGATGCCATCCAGCATTAATTGCTGCCAACTTTTAGATGCCTCAACTTTATGGCTGCATCACCGTAAGGAGTAATCTAGTGATGTTCTGATTAGTGTCTATGAGTATTTTCTATGAGTGCCAGGTGAAGTGCAGGTGATGTGCCAGAAGTGAGTGCCTACATGCGTGCGCCATGGAGTGCTAAAGTGAGTGCAATGGAGTGCCAAGGGTGAGTGCCACAGTAGTGCCAAGTGAGTGCCACATAGTGCACCTGAGTGCCACTTTCTTTTCAACGTCCTTTTCTAGCCTCCCCTGAGCCCCGAATGCGCCTAATATGGGTGTCTACCCCTAGGGTAAAAGGTATGTTAGGAATCGAATGGTGCTACATTACAGATCTGCTAGAAATGGCTTTCTACTCGAGTTAGTATTTTTATAACATTACTAGCATGACCAGATATATATTCTAAAGAGATTAACAACAGTTGAGACAGTAACCGGCAACGTTTCAGAGTGCCGCGTCGCAGTGAACACGCGTCGGCGAAACGCGGCCGCTCGCGTGCGCGCGAAGGCGCAATATTCCCCCCTGCGCGTGCGCCGCAGGCGCAGTATTTCGCGTCACCGGCGCGAAATGAAAAATATTATTATCTATAAGTCACTCATTTTTATCTTCATACTAACATTTCAAAGAATTATCTTTAAATATACTATGAATCATTCATGTTTTATTTCATACTTAACATTTTTTATTAAAAACATTTTCGCGAACCTAAAACTGTAACTCATTACAGACGTATTATTTAACACATATATTTATAACAGATTTTTTTTACTTATACTTTTTACTTAATTTTTTAATTTTATAAATTTTTAAATTGTATGTAAGAAGCAAAAAATTCAGAGTGTCTGATGTATAAACTTTATTACTTCAATTGTACGAAATTTTACTAAAAATATGAGTTTAAAGCAGTAAAACATGAGTTAGAAGCAGTGAAACGCAGTAAAACAAAGAGCATACTAATCCAGCTCCTAGGTGTTTAGGTACACCTCTATACGTTTTACTGGGCTTTACTGCTTTAACTTTCTGCTTTATGCTTTAAACTTTTGCTTTAAACTGTTTTAGACTTTATGCTTTATGTTTTACTTTCTGGCTTTACTGTTTTAAGTCATATATTTATTACATTATGTTTTTAATTTTTGTTTTTTAAACTTTTTATTTATTTTATTATCTGATATATAAACATTTTATTTTACTAGAATATTTTACGAAATTTTACTAAAAACATGTGAGTTAAAGCAGTAAAAGCAGAGCAGCTAGTTAAAGCAGTAAAACAAGCAATACTATGCCCTCTGTTACTAGGTATTTGAGCTATATGTTTTAAAGCTGCTTTAACTAGCTTTAATACTTCTGCTTTACTGTTTAACTTTCTGCTTTACTGGTTTGTTTTACTTTCTGCTTTACTGTTTTTAACTTTCTGCTTTACTGTATTAAAACAATTATATTTTAACATTGTTTTTTTATTTTGTGTTAATACTTTTTATTTATTTTATTATTATTTTTATTTATTTTTTATTATTATTTTATTATTTTTTAATTATTTTTTTTTATATTTTTATTAAACTTAGTGTTATTTACTTTGCATGCCTTTGTTATTATTATTTAGAAAACACATAACGCACACACACAGCACACACACACATACACACCACACACCACACACACACAACAGCACACAACACACACATACATTACTTATACAACACATTCCTATGACGTTTAGCCACATTCACTATGACACTTAATTTACCCATACTAGCACTTACATTTACACTTATACACATGTGGTCACACACACACAGACACGATTACACTTAGTAGCACACATTCCATCAACACTGATACTCTATAAAATCGACAATTACACTAGTGACAGCTGATACATTTGTCTAGACCTTACATTTACAATCTTTACACTCACACAACAGATTTACTTACACGGACAAGATTTTACTTACACTCAACATAGATTTTACTTTACACTAGCACACAAGTTTACTTACACACACAGATTGACTTACACTCACACACACACACACACACACACATCGACACACACACACCCACACAACACACGGACATTCCTTAACACATATCAGTATAAATTTAATTTAAACATTTTTATGTTTTTTGAAAAAGTAAAATATTAATAATTCTCATTATTCAGATACATAAAATTATTTCAAAGTTTCCTTTAAAACTTGTATAATATAAACATTATCTTTGACAAAGAATTTATTATTAACTGTTAATAACTTTTTTGTTTATAAATTTTATAACTATCATTTAAAATAACTTTTACTAAAATTTTTATGAAATTTTATTAATAACATATATTTTTACGTACCTTAAAGCAATACAATCAGTAAATCAGTAAGGTCAGGCCCTAGCGCAACCCTCTACACCAAGCTATGGCACGTTTTTGTTCTCTTGACTTACTGATTTACATCAAAAATCTTTAGCATAGTAATAAGTATAGAAAATAACAAAATACAGTTCTTCTCTTGCTAAGCATACTGTATTTATTAAAATCATTCTAAAGTTTTTATTTAAAAATACAATTATTCACTTACATTTATTTATTCATTATGTTAACTAAAAATATTCAAAGTTTTTTTAAATAATTCGGGTTTCTTTATTATTATTTTATTATCTGGGGTACGTTGACAATCCATCACGAGAAAACACAACTCCCGCACTCCTTACAGTACGAAACTGACCTCTCTCTGTAAAAGTGTTGAAATAACTACTTTAGGTCTAATTTAAAGGATACTCTTTTTGTAACCCGGGGCGTTTTAAGCCTAATTCCAGGTCAAAATATATTTACTCGACTTTTCTGTAAAATGTGGTGAATAATACATTAGGCCTAAGATTTAGCCAATTTAGGATAAACCTTTTTGTATACGGGCTAATTTAATCCTAATACCAAGTCAAAAGGTAATATCCCGTATAGACAAGGAATATTGTTATTTATTTTTGTATAAATATAGTTTGCCAACTGAACATGATGGATCGGTAAAGATCTTTAAGCAGGTAAAAGGAAATGTTTTTCTTGACTTGTGATTGGTACGGGGGTAAGTCTTAATCTCTATAGTGACTCGTATGTGAATTTAGTCGAAGAAGTTATTTTCGTCTTTTGAAAATTAAACTTGTTCTTTTAAAGCTTGTATTTGAGAGGTGTCAGTTACATAATTTTCCATCCATCAAACAATTTTTAAATCAATAGTCCATTTTAGCTTTAAGCGGTGCACAAGTTATCTGATTTGTATTAAAAGTGTTTTTATTTTACTAAAGTGTATTCATATTTTATATAAAGTACTTACAGTTGAAGGAATAATTAATTAATTTCAC
>JABUQX010042078.1:0-2500 GCA_015478945.1 Trachelipus rathkii
AAATTGTAACATTTTAAGTTTTTTAAATAAAGGTGCTGTATGCTCATAGAAGTTTTTAGTTGGGCTTAACAGTCGGATGAAACGTTTTTGCATCAAAATAACCGAATTAATAGCTGATTTGCTAGCTATGCCATAGACTGGAAGACAATATAATAGATGTGGGTGTATATGTGCATAGTATATCTTCTTCAATATATATAAAGGAATGAATTTTTTCAATTTGACTAGTATATACATATATTTCGCTAGTTTACTCACTAGCTGGTTGATATGTTCTTTGAATGTCATTTTTTCATCTAACGTTACCCCAAGTATTTTAGCATTTGTGACTCTTTTCAAGTCAACTCCTTTAATTTTTATGTTAAAATTATCAGCTATAGTTTTGTTGCTTATTATGATGTATGACGTTTTTTGCAAGTTTAGTGAAAGTTTATTAGAATCTATCCATGTTGTGATCTTATTTAAGACGTCTGCTGCTTTTAGTGATAGTGTAGCCGGATTTTTATCCTTTATTAATATTGAAATATCATCAGCAAATGAAACCATGAAAGAGTCGTGTGAATTAAATACATCATTGGTATACAATGTAAATAATAATGGGCCAAGAATAGATCCTTGTGGAACACCGCAAGTTGTTTGTAGCGGTTCAGAGCATGTTTC
The DNA here is from genome assembly GCA_015478945.1 of Trachelipus rathkii. Lineage (NCBI taxonomy): Eukaryota > Metazoa > Arthropoda > Malacostraca > Isopoda > Trachelipodidae > Trachelipus > Trachelipus rathkii. The sequence goes on from JABUQX010042078.1 coordinate 661, forward strand.
ACCTATTTTCACATACTGAGATCTTCCACTAAGATATGTTTTAAACCATTGTAGTGTGTTTCCCTTTATTCCCATCTTATTCATTTTGTTAAGTAGTATATCATGATCTATTGTATCAAAAGCTTTTGTAAGATCCAATAATATAAGTGCAGTTGAATTTTTATTTTCTATATTTTCATAGATTTTTTCAGTCAAACAAACAAGGGCTTCAGTTGTTGATCTGTTCTTTCTAAAACCAAATTGAAAGTCGTTGATAATATTATTCGTATTAAGATAATTTATTATTCGATTTAATACTAGTTTTTCGAGTATTTTGCTAATGGTATGTGTAATTGAAATCGGTCTATAGTTTTTAGGATCAGTTTTATCACCCTTTTTATGCGCAGGTGTGACACGTGAGACTTTTAAGATTTCTGGGAAAATTCCCTTGTTAAATGATATGTTAAAGAGATCTTTTAGGGGCGAGGCAATTATGTCAGCTATGATTTTGTAAATGTGATTGGGAATGGTATGAGTATCACATTTCTTATTTTGTAGTTCAGTAATGATCGCTTTGACTTCTGAGACCGTAACATTTTCAAATGAAAAGAGAGAACCGTAGTCTCCCAAATAGGTTTCAAATGAGGTATGCCTAAGTGGCATGTTTGATACATTTAGTTTGCCAATATTTACGAAGTAATTGTTAAGTTCATCGGCAATTTCTTTTTGTTGTTTTAATATTTCTCCGTTTTTGTTTATTTCACTTATTTTGCTTTTTTTTGAATTACTTTTGTTGACTAGATCATTAATTAATCCCCAAGTTGATTTTGGGTCTTCATATACATTTTTAAATTTACTATTGTAATATTTCTTTTTTGCTGTCTTCAAAACAATTTTCAATTGTTTCTCATACTTATTATATAATTGAAATGGTATGATACCTCCTTTATAATTTCTGTAGAGTTTATGTTTTTGACTTATTGAGTTTCTTATACCTGATGTTATCCATGGATTTTTAATCCTCTTTGATCCTAATGTTTTGGTTTTTAAAGGAAATGAATCATTATAACATGTATTTAAAGAGTTTATAAAGCATGTAAGTTTTGAATGGATGTCAATCTGGTCATTCTGTATGTAAGAAAAGTCAACCTCATTTAACTTACTTATAAAAGTACGTCTGCAATTTTCATCGTCCTGCCTATAATTTATGGTAGTAAGTGTTCGTGTTTTATTAATGAAAAATTTTACAATACAGGGGTAATGATCCGTCATATCTGTTTTTATTACAAAAGATTTGATATCAGCTTCTAGGTTACTCCAAACATGATCAATTAGCGTTGGGTTTCTGTCGTCATTGTTATTATAATAATAATAATAATAATAATAATAATAATAATAATAATAATAATAATAATAATAATAATAATAATAATAATAATAATAATAATAATAATAATAATAATAATAATAATAATAATAATAATAATTAAATAATAATAATAAAATAATAATAATAATTATAATAGTAAAAATAATAATAATAATAATAATAATAATAATAATAATAATAATAATAATAATAATAATAATAATAATAATAATAATAATAATAATAATAAATAATATAATTACAATAAAAATCAAACCTAAATTGAATTTTCTATCCAAAAAGAAACGTAAATGTACCATTAAAAAAAAAATGTTTTTAATAAAATAGTCTCATTAAATATTAAAATATGATGTAAAGCAGTAAAACAGTAAAGCAGTAAAGCAGCTGAGCAATGAAGCAGTAAAGCAGTAAATCTATATTCACACTGTGATAGGTAATTGGCGCTATTGATTTACTGTTTTACTGCTTTGA
>JABUQX010042078.1:5000-12500 GCA_015478945.1 Trachelipus rathkii
CACGGATTTCGACGAATTCGTGTCATTTAAAAAAAAAAAAAAAAAAAAAAAAAAAAAGAATTTGATTAATCAGAACTCTCGGATGATTCCGATTCCGATTCCGATTCATTACCGATATTCAAAAATTTCGAACGTGCTACTATAGCTGCTTTCCTTCTGGGACGCAACGAATTTGCAACCGCGGGAGTATCATTAATTGTGGTAGGGGCAGGAATTGTTACTTGCTGAGATGATGGTGGTAATGGAACCATTGAATTTGAAGCAGAACTATTTCCTTGAGATTTGACTTGATTTCCACTGTGTGTTAATGATAGCTCTAAAGGGAATAAATGCTTTATGGGGTAAACATTCATTTGACCTCCAGGAGTTCGAACCTGGACTGAGCGAACCTTATTATCATCTCCATAAATAAGCAGTTGAATAATGCCCATTTGCCAATATGGTCGCTCTTTGACCGGACTTTTAATAAGTACGATGTCTCCTACTTTCACCCTATTTTTCCATGAGACTTGATAGAGGTCTTTTCCTATCTCTCTCAAACTTAATAAATACTCATTATACCACCGAGTCCGGAAGTCTTCGAATATTTCAGTAGATCGTTTAAGGGATTGGATTAGTTCTTCTCTTGAAGGGGAATCGGTAGGAATGGGCTCATTTAATACGATACTTGAATTAGCTAACGGTTTTAAAAAACAGTTAGGAGTGAGAGGCACTATATCATTATCCGAAGAAGTATATGTTAATGGCCTCGAATTGATAGCATTAGCAATGTCTGCCAATGCTGTTGTGAAATCGAAATATTCCAAATTTTTACGTCCAACAGTCTTATAGAGACAATTTTTAACGGTCCGAATTGACCTTTCCCACATACTTCCCATCCAAGGGCTGTATAGGGGAATGCGGATATGTTTAATGTGATTTTTACGCAAAAATTCGGAACCCACCTCTGATACAACAAACTGCTCGAGAGCATCCGCACCTTTATTAAACGACCGAGCATTGTCGCTATATAAGAATTCAGGGACTCCAAACCTAGCCACAAAGCGTTGGAACGATTGAACGAATGCCCTAGCAGACATATCTGGGATAAGATCCAAATAAACACAACGAATATTGAGGCAGGTGTAAAGAAGAATATACATTTTTTGAGGTTGGGTGGACCCTTTAATTTTAATGAAAAAATGTTTAGTAAAATCCACTCCAACATTTGAGAAAGGACGATAGAAATTGACTTGCGCTTTTGTGAAATTAGTAAACTTTGGATAAGAATAAGAAAAGCTGTTGAACTTTGTACAAGTCACACATTCCGATAAAACTCTTCTTATTGTATGACGAGCTGAAGTTATCCAGTAGCCCTTTAAACGAATGAAGGTCAAAGTAGCTTGAATGCCAAGATGTTTACAAGAAACATGTGCATCTCTGACAATCAGGGTGGTAAGATGATGGGACTTGCCAAGGACTACCGGATTGACTATCTCGAAACTATAGTAGTTAGTGCGAGACAACCGTCCTTTACTTCTTATAAGACCCAAATCGTCCAAAAAGAAGTTCAGGCGAGAAACTAAATCAGGTGGTTTTGAAGAAGTTGACCCCGATTGAATCTCTCTCAAAAAACGAAGTTCGACAGGAAAACTTTCTTGTTGCATAATCTTGAGCAAGAAAAGTCGAGCTTTCCTATCATTTTCAATAGGATCGATGGAAGATGTGCCGAATTTGTAGAGTAAAGCACATACTCTTAACAAAGTTGAAAGGGAAGAATACTTTGCTATGTCAATAACAGGAGGAGGTGGAGCTTGAATGACTGTGAAGGTAGTTGAAAGCCCTTCCTGTACACTCCTTGTTTGCTGATAACTAGGCCAATACACTTGGTCGTGTTTAAGCCAAGCTGGTCCATTCTTCCATAGTTCGAGCTTCTTCATGAATTCGCGACAGGACAAACCACGAGTTATAAGGTCTGCAGGGTTTTCATCTGTTTTGACGTAGTTAAATGAGATCGGTATTAAATTATCGTTTCTCATAGATGAAACCATACTCTTAATGTCCTGTATACGATTCCGAACGAAAATTTGTTTTGTCCTGCTACCTCCTCCAGCTACCCATGCAAGAACGATTTGGGAGTCAGAGAAGACGTTGACCTTACTAAATTCAACCTCTTGTAGGCTAGTCACGATCTGCGGAAGGCATTTAAGCGCCAGAAAGATGGATAAAAGCTCTAAACAAGGAAGGGTTTTTCCCTTGAGAGGAGCTACTTTAGATTTGGCCCACATTAACGAAGGACCTTGTTCTGGGGAGGTGATGTAAGCCGCAAATCCATAGCTCTTTGAACTAGCATCGCAAAAGATGTTAAGGGTTGCATTATTCGATGAGGTATCAAAACAAAAACGATTGAACGATAAACTCTTAAGAGAGTCAAGATCGGCCCTTAATTTTTCCCAATCCTCCTTTATTTCAAGATCGATAGAGTCGTCCCAACTCATTTGTTTTTCCCATATACGCCTCATCAAAAGTCGACCTCTCAATGTGACAGGAAGAAACAAAGAAAGAGGATCAAAGATTTTATTAACTTGAGAGAGCAGATCTCTTTTTGAACTGACTGATGATAACTCAAAGTCTGCGAGTCTTAGGGTGTCATTACCAGGATGGTAAAGGTAACCTAGAACTTTTTCCTCTTCGCAGTTATGGGAAGAAAACATGTTATCCTGTTTTATTTGAGCCTTAAGATTTGAATGGTTAGTGTTCCAAGAACACAAGTTGAATCCTCCTTCCTTCATTCTTTGAACTGATGTGGTGTAAATGTTTCTCAGTACTTCTGGGGACGAGTGCGTGTAAATAAAATTATCTACATAAAGATTATTTATCAGAAGACGAGAAACTAAATCATAAGGATAGTTATTCTGAATGTGGTGTCTAATAACAGCTCCCAAAATGTAGGGAGAAACAGCAAGTCCGAATATGATGGTTGCGTACCGATAAGTAACAAGCCTGCCATCTTCTTCCCAGAAGAAACAAAACTTGTTACGGTCACTTTCTTGCTTGAGATAGATTTGTAAGAAAGCTTTAGATATGTCCGCAACAACCACATATTTATTGGTTCTAAAAGCTAAAAGAAGACGAAGAAGGGGAACCAACAAATCTATACCTGGATAACAGGCTTGATTAAGGGAAGGAGCTCCTTTTGTACGAAGACTGCAATTGAATACAGGTCTAATCTTAGTTGATACCTGATCAGCCATTCTTATGACAGGCCTGTGGGGAACCCATACATATTTATGGAAGTCCTTCGGAGATACTTTGATGATTTCAATTATGCCGTTTTTCAGCTGCTCTTTAAAGACATCACTGTATGCTTTGTCGAGTCCCTGATTGTTGAGACGATTCTTGACTCGTTTTAGTGTACTTAAAGCAACATTATAGTTGGATGGAACTTGATGCAGCAAATCCTGAATCCAAGGGATTTCGATGTGGTACTTTCCATCGATAAATTGAATGGAGTTGTGGAATTTAGTTATAAATTCTTTGTCGGTAGTACCATAATCTTTTTCTTCCTGAATTCCCATGGACTCCAGACTGTACAGATGCTCCAGACCAAGTTCAGTATCCTTTTGATTCGAGGAAAGATCGATGACATCAGGGTAGGAAGGATGGGGATCTAGGATTGAGTTTACGAGGGTTTGAGGAGCGTTGACAAATTGGTAGGGCAATGAAGAGACAGACATTGTTAGTCATGAATCTTCCTCATCATGTTCTCGTGATGAGTTAACAGACTGCTTTCTGTACAGAAAGTCTTTTTGATGTGGAAGTAGAAAAGAATCCACAGGACCGAAAGGAACTAAACCGAAACAAGTTGAAATAGCACTTCCTTCCAAACATTCTACCATTTGGAAGTGCCTCATATGACAAAGAGTGTCAGTGCCAAGCAAAAGGTCGATGTTATTCACAGAGTCCCCATAAGGACCTACAAATGAGTTATCAGCTACTTTGTATTTTGACGAAATTCTACAAATAGCAGATGCCAGTCCATTAACAGTAAAACCCACATCTAAAGAAGGGTCTACAAGAACAGGAATTGATATAAATGAATCACAACAACAGTTGAGATCCAAATTAGCCAAATAAGAGGAACGAACCTGCTCTCCGATGAAGGTTTTGATGGGATTGTCAATCTTGGGTAATTGCTCACAATTGATGTCGAATTTATTGAGCAATCTTGGACTAGCATAGGTTCTCTGTGAACCTAAGTCGATTAATGAACGAACAGGCACAGACTTATTCTTGTGTCTTACTGTGATGGTGATGGTAGGTAAGATTTGGGAGGCAGATGACTGTCCGGTATTGATACACAAGTGGTTGCTAATACCAGAATTACTTTCTTCATCGGCATCTTTTCGATTGTTGTTCCGATGTTGAGTACGAATTTCAGATGGACAAAGAGCTGTGAGATGCTTTCTACTCTTGCAATTTAAGCAAGGGTACTTAAGGTTGAGTGTTTTTGCTGGACACTTATCCACCATATGTTTCAAGCTGGAACAGTTGCTGCACAGCTTAAGCACGACACATCTGTCCCTTTTGGCCTTGGGAGATTCATAAACTGTGCATTCTGAAAGGAAATGCTTCCCACTGCACAACTTACATTTAATTTCAGACGATGCTTGAATATTTGACGAAGATGGAGATGATGTCTTTTTATTTACACTATCACCTTTGGATGTATTGAAAGTATGACTCTGTTCAGATGGTACAGAAGGAAACTTTTTCCCATTTCTGTTTCTCCTTTTTGAATCAAAAGAAGAACGAGAAGAACCAGAAGAGGGAGATTGAGTGTAAGATTTTGGAGTTCGAAATCTTTCCATATTATGAATAATTTGATTGTGTTCTTTGAATATGAGGTTGATGGAAGGATATTGTTCCTTCGTAGACAGCTTCAACTCTCTCAAAAACGAAATAGGAAGCTTATCAACCACGATATGACTTATTAACTTGCAACCGGATGAATCCTCTTGAAAAAAGTCAACTCCAAGTTCCTTAAGTTCCTTCAAGTTAGCACGAACCTTTAAAATGAAAGACCGGACAGGTTCCAACTGTCTTCCGTCAAGAGGCGGAGCTGAATCTAACTCATGTAAAATAGAGTCGATAATGAATGCTCTATCTAGATAATGTTCCTTTAAGATGGTTAAGGCAACATCATAATTGTCATCCGTGCCTGACAAGAACTCAATGTCCTTCAGAGCATATCCCTTCAAATGTGATTTTAAATATTGAAGTTTGATGGCCTTTGAGATGTCTCTTCTCTCTCCATATACGTTATTGAAAGATTGGAGAAAAGAGCGGAAAGAATGCTTGTCTTTATCTCCCGAGAAATCTCCACACTTTAAGGCAGGAATCTTTAAGCTAGAAGGATAATGACAGCAATTCTCCTTTGAGTTTGACTTCTCTGAAGAGGCACTAGACGACTTTCTTGAATCTGAGTTATAACCATACTTGTCTTTTAACAAGTGAAGCGCTTTAGCCATCTTAATATGGTAGGTATCAGTGGCTGTAAGTTCTTCGTCAAGTATGGCTTGGTCAACTTTCGTATATTCAGCCCCCAATATTAAGTTTTCAATGATAGTGTCTTGAGCTTTAATTTCACTCATGACTGTTGTCACCTTTTCAAACACAGTTTTTACAACAACTGGATCGTAAAAGGTAGGAGAGTCCTCATCACCTTCCTCTTCTATAGGAAAGTGTTTACAACAGAGTGTAAGCTTTCTTCTTAAGTGTCCCCTTTTTAATCTAAGAGGACCCAAGTCTTTAAGAAGATTTGACTTGAGGCTGGATATTTCCTCTCCTGAAAGATCTGTAGGCATTTGGTCTTGAAAATCGGCAGCCTCTTTCAGATCTAAGTCTTGAATGATGTCCATATTGATAGTAGAAAGAACAAATCGAGAAAGAATGGAACGAATGAGAAATAATACACTAGTGCGCAGTAACTATGTCAAAAAATAACCACTGCGCATAGACTATGTCTATGTCGAAAATCTATGTCAAAAAACAACTACTGCGCATAGGCCTATGTCGAAAAATAAACACTGCGCATAGACTATGTCGAAAAACAATAACTGCACATAGACTATGTCGAAAAACAATCACCGCGCATAGGCTATGTCGAAAAACAAACACTGCGCATAGACTATGTCGAAAAATAAACACTGCACATAGACTATGTCGGAAAACCAAAACTGCGCATAGACTATGTCGAAAAACAATAACTGCGCATAGACTATGTCGAAAAACAAAACTGCGCATAGACTATGTCGAAAAACAATCACCGCGCATAGACTATGTCGAAAAATAAACACTGCACATAGACTATGTCGGAAAACCAAAACTGCGCATAGACTATGTCGAAAAACAATAACTGCGCATAGACTATGTCGAAAAACAATCACCGCGCATAGACTATGTCGAAAAATAAACACTGCACATAGACTATGTCGGAAAACCAAAACTGCGCATAGACTATGTCGAAAAACAATAACTGCGCATAGACTATGTCGAAAACAAACACTGCACATAGACTATGTCGGGAAAATAACCTTCCTGCGCATGACGGCTATGTCGGAAAAACGCATCACTGTGAATAGATTATGTCGAAAAATAAACACTGCGCATAGACTATGTCGAAAAACAATAACTGCACATAGACTATGTCGAAAAACAATCACCGCGCATAGGCTATGTCGAAAAACAAACACTGCGCATAGACTATGTCGAAAAATAAACACTGCACATAGACTATGTCGGAAAACCAAAACTGCGCATAGACTATGTCGAAAAACAATAACTGCGCATAGACTATGTCGAAAAACAATCACCGCGCATAGACTATGTCGAAAAATAAACACTGCACATAGACTATGTCGGAAAACCAAAACTGCGCATAGACTATGTCGAAAAACAATAACTGCGCATAGACTATGTCGAAAAACAATAACTGCGCATAGACTATGTCGAAAAACAATCACCGCGCATAGACTATGTCGAAAAATAAACACTGCACATAGACTATGTCGGAAAACAAAAACTGCACATAGACTATGTCGGAAAACGAACACTGCGCATACAAAATGTCGAATGTATAAGAAAAATATCGAATGCGCACTGTCTATGTCGAAATTATTTTAAAGTCTTAAATTGTAATAAACACGTGACTTTATACGGCCTTCAAATTAAAAAAAATGTTAAGACACCTTTATCAAAAAATCAACAAAAAAAAAACAAAAATTTACTAGTAAATCTTTCAATCAATTATTATATATAATTGATACGCCCAACATATGGAAATAAATCGCGCTTGAATATGCCTGTCTAGTCTCAAACTCGATGCAAGAAAAAACTTTAAGTTTGCCTTTCATAAGGTTTACACAAATTTGAACAAATTTACAAAAAATTGATTCTTATGAAATATTGAAAAACTTCAAAAATTAACTAGCAATTTCAAAAATTGCAAACATTAACTAA
>JABUQX010042078.1:20000-22500 GCA_015478945.1 Trachelipus rathkii
GGTGTTTTTTAGATCTGGAGAAAGCATATGATAGAGTGAAGAGGGGGGAATTATGGAGGGTGCTGGAAGAATATGGAATAGGGGGTAAATTAGGTAAAGGTATTAGGGCCTTTTATAGGAATAGTAGAATGTGTGTGAGAGTATTAGGAGGGGAGAGTGAGATGTTTGGAGTAGAGAGAGGGTTGAGACAGGGATGTGTAATGTCACCGTGGCTTTTCAATTTATTTATGGAGAGTGTCTGTAGAGGAATGATGAGGGAGGGGAGAGGGGTGGAATTGATGGATAGGGGTGATAGATGGGAAGTGAACATGATACTGTTTGCGGATGATACTGCCTTAGTGGCGAAGAATTCAGAAGGTCTGAAGTATTTGGTGAAGGAGTTTGAGAGAGTGTGTGGGCAAAAGGGTCTTAAGATAAATCCAGGTAAGAGTAAAGTGTTAGTGTTTGAGGAGGAGGAAACAGATGAGGGGATGGGGTTAGGGATTAGAGTAGGAGGTGTAGTTTTAGAAGAAGTAAAGGTTTTTAGATATTTAGGGATGGATTTGGGTAAGGAAGGAGGGATGAAGGAAGAGATAGATCACAGAGTAGGAGAGGGAACGAGAGCACTGAGTGGTCTGAGGGAATTATGGAAAGAGGGGGATTTATCACTTAAACTTAAGATAAGTATGTTTGAAAAAATTTGTGTTCCAGCGGTACTATATGGGTGTGAAACATGGGGGTTAAATGCTAGGTCCAAGAAGAAGTTGGAAGTGTTTGAGATGAAAGGGTTGAGAGCGGTGTGTGGGGTTAGTAAAAGAGAGAGGATTAGGAATAGGGTGATAAGAGAGAGATGTGATTGGAAGAATGGTTTGGTGAGAAGAGCGGAGAAGGGAATGTTAAGATGGTTTGGACACCTGGAGAGAATGGAGGAACAGAGGGTGGTTAGGAGAGTTTGGGAGGCGGAGGGGATAGGAAGAAGAGGAAGGGGGAGACCAAGAAGAAGATGGATGGATGGAATAAAGGAAATGCTGGAAGAGAGAGGGATGAGGGTGGAGGAAGGTAGGGCGTTGGCGAGAGATAGAAAGGAATGGAGGAGGTGGGTGGGGGCGAGATGAGGAAAATATGAATTAGGGAAGCTGCACGTACCACTACCCCGCTTAAGCGGGAATAAGTGTTGTATAAATAATAATAATAATATATATAATATATAATATATATATATATATATATATATATATAATATATATTATATAATTATAATATATATATATATTATATATATATATATATATATATTATATATATGTATATATATAATGTATATTTATAAATATATAATATATATATATATATATTATATATATATATATATATATATATTAATATATAGTATATATATTATAATATATATATATAATATATATATATATTATATATATATATATGATAATATTATATATATATATATATTATAATATATAATATAGTAATATATCTATATCAGAAGCTACCCACGTAAGAATTACGGCAGATGAGCCACAGACGCAAGCTTTGAAGTGAGGGAGATTAAAAAACACAGAAGATGGGAGAGAATTCCACAGAACAGAGGTAGCAGGAAAGAAGGAAGCACCGCAGCGTACTAGCCTGGAGTTACCGTATCCACACAAAACTCATGCGCAGACACAGCACCCCTTGTGCTACGCGGGCGCCGTAAAGGTGGTGGTATCGCGAGTTACAAGTTCCTCGAGGCATCTGCCGCGGCGGTACCTATACGAAAGAGATAAAGCACCAACTTCGCGCCGCAAAAGATAGAGGGTCCAGTGAAGTGGAAAGTACGGAACAGTTTATAAAGCCTTTTGGCCTTAGACTCGACCCTATCCAAAAGCGGTGAAACCAGAGCCCCCAGATATGAGAGCAGTACTCCATATCAAGGGCGGATGAGGGCCTTGTATAGCTGGGAGTAACTGAGAAGAGGAAAAAAAGTCTCGCAGTCTAAACAGAACTCCCAGTTTCCTTGAGGCCGCCCTAGCAACCGTTGTGATGTGAGGTTTCCAAGACATTTTTTTGTTAATGTTAAGGCCCAAGGATGTTTATATTGTCAACAGGAGAGACGGGAGAGAGAACCGTCGACAGAGATAGGAAAGTTGGAAGGTGTTTTTAGAGAGGGAGATTTGTAGAAGTTTGAGTTTTTAAGAATAAATTTCACTAAGGTTGAGACGGACCCACCCGGGAAATTCTATCGCAGATCTGCGAACATAGAATCGGAAAGATTAAGACGAGAGGCAATTCTAGAAGTAAAAGAAGGAGCAGAATTGAAATGAGTTGAAGAATGAAGGGTCGAGTCATCGGCATACGAGTGGATAGAGTTAGATGTGCAGGTGAGAAGATCATTAATGAAAAGTAAGAATAAAGTAGGATAAGACAGAACCTTGAGGAACACCACAATTGACAGAAAAAGAGAAGAAGTCGCCCCAGTCAACAACAGCTTGATATTGAAGCGATTATTGAAAGAAACAGGCAT
>JABUQX010042078.1:27500-35000 GCA_015478945.1 Trachelipus rathkii
CTAAAATAAGGCAATTAAACAAAATAGTACTTTAAATAATAATACTCAAATTACATCTTAATTATAGATCAAAACAAATTGACCTTGGCCTAGGTTACAATGTGAAGCCTATGTAGTGCTTTACGAGTTTCTAATAATAATAAGTTATATCCACCAAAATAATTGGTTTTTTTAAAAATAAACCATAAGAATATAGGTTGAATTTTGTTTTAAACAAAAAAAAATTAATTATATTTCTACAATTTGATTGATTTCAATGAAAATTCTATGATGATTTTTGACATGCAATTGAACTTGGAAGATCGAAACATTAAATTCATGAAGCCTATAATGAAACAAAAACGTTCATATAGTAGTATAACTCATAAAATATTAATTTAAGTCACAATGTCAATTGTATATTATATTTATATACTTAAAAATACTTATATTAGTACACACTACACGATCAAAAAAAAAGTAGCACTTGCATACAGAATCTACAGATTTTTAGATACCTTAGTCAAAATTGAAAGCCTTTGCAATAGAAAAGAAGACCCCGTAAGAACAGTGTCTGAATTTTTGAAAGAGATTTTAACATTGCATAGGCCTGTTTTGCAGTAACTTAGTAATATGGTAAATTTTGACTAAACACAATTCGTAATAAGTTCATACAATTTTTAATAAAAATTTTAAAAAAAAAGGAAGAATGAGCTTCACACCAAAAGCAATTTTTTGTCAATTATACGGTATTTTAAACTTTTACAGAATAGAAAAAACGTGTCTTAGGTAAAGTTTGGAATTTGATACGATATACTGGAAAATCGAATTAATTATAATATCAAATATACTTATAAAAGAATTCATAAAATTTTTAAATAGCATTTAAATATTTGTATTGTTCAAGCTTTTTTATTAATTTATTTTTTTTTTTAAAAAAATAAATATATATATATATATATATATATATATATATATATATATATATATATATATATATATATATATATATATATATATATATATATATATATATATATATATATATATCTATATACTGCACAGTTTTGACTTATGCTAAGAATATTTATATATATCTGAAATTTATCAAGATATAATAATAACAATAATAATATAATATATATATATGTAATAATAATAATAATAATATATATATATATAATTTATGTATATATAATAATATATTTATATAACTATAATAATAATAATAATAATAATATAATAATAATATAATAATAATAATAATAATATATAATATATATATATATATATATATATACTATATATGCTATAATAATATAATATAATAATATGTAATAATAATAATAATAATATATTTATATAATAATAATATATATATAATATATATATATAATATATATAACTATATAATATATATATATATATATATATATATCTAACATATAACATATATATATATAATAATATATATATATATATATAATATATAGCAACTTTATATATATATATATAGTATAATATATAACTATACTTTATATATATATATATGGGCAAGATAGATTAGGTTGGTTTTCTTGTTAGCTTAGGTTAGATTATTTTTTATTGTTACGTTAGCTTATATAAATTATGTTTATATTAGATTATTTTTGAATTGTTACTTTAGATTATGTTAGGGTTAGATTATTTTTGACTTTTTAGGTTAGGTTAGGTTAGGTTAGGTTGGAACAGTTGCTATGGGTTGAGTTGGGTTAGGTTAGGTTAGGTTAGGTTAGGTTGTTAGGTTGGGGGTTGGGTTAGGTTGGGTTAGGTTTAAGGTTAGGTTTGGTTAGGTTAGGTTGGAAGTTGGGTTAGGTTAAGTTAGCTTAGGTTAGGTAGTTTAGATTAGATTAGGTAAAAATATTATATGTTTTTACGATACTATCTCTGAGTTATGTACGAATCCTATTCTCGATGATGATGAAAGTATTGCTTGCATTAAAGATATTAAACCTGGAAGTATAATTTTATTTTAACTTTTAATTCGTGAATTTGTAGGGTGCCAAGAGGCGTTCGGTGCACAACTTTAAGATTTTCATCATCCTTAATTTTTCACCATATTTTCTGTAAATACAATTTAGCTTTTTAGCATTTACGGTTTAATTTAGGTTTAGTGTGTGAATAATTTAACCTGTTTTTACGTTTGTTGTTTGTTTGTTTTGTTTGTTTGTTTGTTTGTGGTTTTTGTATGTGCATGCAAGATGGCAGATTTGCACCGGCGCGGGCTTATCGACTTTGCTAACATCCGTGGCTTGCAATCTAACTCTGCATCCGTGGAATACCACCTCTCCAACACTCTAATCCTAACCTTTGCTCCTGTCCTGGACCCAGATGGCTGAATTCTCCACCATCGTTAATATATTCCAACTATAACTTATTTCATAATTTCCGTCTAGGGTTGGAGTATGTGCCTATGTTACGTAAACACTCCTAACACGTGAATCTCAAAATCTCCTATTCAGTATTCTTGTGGCAAAATCTTTCTTCCTTCTACTACAATGTTCTTATGCTTCTGCTACAACAGAACAGATTTTCACACCTTTTTTGAATACCTTACTACTTCTCACGAGACTATTATATCTTCTCATCCAAAATACTGAGGTCCTCTATTTAGGGATTTCAATGTACACAGCACTGAATGGTTGGTCTCATACTGATTTTGGTGGGGAGGAGGCCGAATCGTTCGCATTTCTCAACGATCTGGAGCAGCTAATTGAACCCACACACATTCAGGATCGTCCCAACCAATTCTTATGAACACACTCGACCTATGTTTCGCCTGGTCTTCTCTCTATAATGCACCGCCTTCATCTATTAAATCATTGCAGCCTTATATCTCTTAATTTTAATACTTTTCTCTTCAACAGCTCCATCCTGCCTACGCGTTTTCTGGCACTTTGATCAGTGATTGGAAGTACTTGCGCGTTGCTTCTACGCTAACTATAATTGGGGTGACTGCTTTGTCTCTGGTGACGCTTCAACTTCCGATAGGTGGGAGCTGTAATCGTTGATGGGATGAGTAGGTTTATTCATTCTTCGACTAAATCTTTCTCTCCTCGTAATCCATGGTTCGATCATTAACGTTTCTGCCAGCCATCAGGCTAGAACGGTGCGTATCCGGAAGTGGAAAAATTCTCGTTCTCCTATGCTCTTGCTAATTTTCATTCTGCTAGAAATCGTTGCAGGGATACTCTTCGACGAGGCAAAGCGGGCTTTCATCAAACAGTGCTAACCTGCAGTTCTCTTTCTGACCTCGCCAAAAGCGCCTCTAACGCTTTCTGTCTGATCTTTCTCTGCACTAAGCTTCTGATAGTTCTGTTATGAACCTCCCGGCACGAAAGGCCCATTCGACCGGCTGCTCAACCCCTGAACATTCTGGCATTTCCCTCTCCTGCTATTCTCAGGTGTCGATCCGGGTGCGTAAGAGAGCTCCCTGAATCTACGGAGGCGAATGACCCAGGTAACATTCCTCCGAGACTGAGGGTGATGCTCCGTGCCCTCGTTCGGCTATGTCTCCATGGTCTCCAATACCTTCCCTCGGTGAAAGCCTCAACTATTCCGAAAAAGGAAGCCGCTCTGATCCTTCCAACCTATCGCCTATAGCTCTTACTTGTATTCTATCTAAGATCTTTGAAACTCTTCTCAACTCTCATTTCTTAAGATCATCTGGAATCTCATTCACTTCTTTCCGATCGCCAGTACGGCTTTGTACTCGAGGTCTACTAGATATACTTTCCCCTATCTTACTGATTGTTTCCGCCACTTAGGAACACGGGAGACTTGCGTGGTGGCGCTTGACATATCAAAACGACCGGGTATGGCACGCGTCACTGCTCTCCAAGCTCCCTCCTTTGGGTTCCCTCTTCTCTTTGCTTACTTATGTCTAGCTTTCTTTCAAATCGCTCAATATCGGCTGTTGTTGATGGGGCGACTTCTTCTTCCTTTTCTGTCAATAGTGGTGTTCCTCAGGGTTCTGTCTTATCTCCTACTTTATTCCTGCTTTTCATTAATGATCTTCTCACCTGCACATCTAACTCTATTCACTCGTATGCCGATGACTCGACCCTTCATTCTTCAACTCATTTCAATTCTGCTCCTTCTTTTACTTCTAGAATTGCCTCTCGTCTTAATATTTCCAATTCTATTCTCGCTGATCTGGATAGAATTTCCGGGTGGGGTCGTCTGAACCTTGTGAAATTTAATTCTTTAAAAACTCAACTTCTACAAATCTCCCTCTCAGACACCTTCTAACTTTCCTATCTCTTTGGACGGTTCTCTCGTCTCTCCTGTTGATAATATAAACATCCTTGGCCTTAACATAAACAAAAAAATGTCTTGGAAACCTCACATCACAACGCTTGCTAGGGCGGCCTCAAAGAAACTGGGAGTTCTGTTTAGACTGCGAGACTTTTTTTCCTCTTCTCAGTTACTCCAGTTGTACAAGGGTCTCATCCAGGGTGGCTCTGGTTTCACCCGACATTTGGATAGGATGAGTCAAAAGCAAAAAGACTTATCAACTGTCCTGTTCTTTCTCCAGTTCACTGACCCTCTATCTTTGCGGCGCGATGTTGGTGCTTTATCTCTTTTCTAGGTACCGTAACCGTGCTCGAAGGAGCTTTCCACTCGCGTGCCGCCTACCTTTAAGACGCCCTCGTAGCACAAGGGGTGCTGTGTCGGCACATGAGTTTTGTGTTGATATCAGCAACTCCAGACTAGTTCTAACTGCAGTTGCCTCAGCTTTTTCTGTGGAATTCTCTTCCATCTTCTGTGTTTCCTACTCAATCACTTTAAAGCCCCGCGTCTGCTCATCTGCATGTGTATTGGTTGAATTTCTGTTGTTTTAACACCCCCTCACTTGAATAGGGCATTGCCCGAGAGGGGTGGGGATAAACGTAAAAAAAAAAAAAAAAAAAAATAATAGTAAAAAGATTGTTGGAGTTCAATATAAAAGTATTGAAGTCTTGAGTGGTACAATTTTATACATTATACCGTGAATCAATTCAAAAATTTTCAGAGATAGAAATTATATATATATATATATATATATATATATATATATATATATATATATATATATATATATATATATATATATATATATATATATATATATATATATATATATAATATATATATATATATATATATATATATATATATATATATATATATATATATATATATATATATTTATTTTTTGTTTTTTTTATAATAATATATATATATATATATATATATATATATATATATATATATATATATATATATATATATATATATATATATATTCCTGTTTTATGTTCATCATATATGTAACTTATATCTACTTATATCTGCTGCTTCTTTGCTATATATATATATATTATATAGCAAAAAAATATATGTGAATTTGATGGCATGTTTTCTTGCGTAGTTTTTTTTTATACTGAAAAAGTTTAAAATACCGCATAATTGACAAAATTAAATTACTTTATGGTGTGAAGTTCATTAAATCTTTAGTTTTTTACCTTTTTTTAAATTTTTTGGTAAGAATTGTATGCATTTATTAATTTCCTTTTTTATATATCTATATATTATTTACGAATTGTGTTTAGTTATTAATTGGTTTCTTGCTGATAAAGTTGCTACAGAATGTTATTCATTTGAATTATTCTTATTTTTTTTTATTTAGGTATTTAATATTGTTTAATATGTCTCAAAGTTACAACCTTGAATGGTTAAATACTAATATAAAAAAAGAAGTTGAAACTGTAAAATTTTTCTAAAATTTTAATATTATACAAATAAATAAAGTGTGCATCAATGGACATTCAATGAAAGTGAAAGAACGTGGAAATAGTTGTGTTTGGCAATCTTGAATTAAACCATGTAAAAACATTAGACTTTAGTTAAAGTAATACCATAGTGTAAAGGGAATTAAAATTATTCTTTTCTTATTAAATGAATACCTAAAATTTCTGCTTCAAATTGATATTTATTTTCCAATTCATTTTATTTATTTTTTTTTTTTATTTTAAAATATATATTTTAATATTTATATATATATATATATATATATATATATATATATATATATATATATATATATATATATATATATATATATATATATTTATTTATGTTACTCATTTATATATACTAGGTCCTGCTGCTATATATATATATTTCTATTTTTCTATTTTGCTTCCGGTATTTATATATATATATATATATATATATATATGACCTTTTCTGTTTTACACAATGGTCAGTTTTGAGTTTTTTTATTATATTTTTACTATATGATACCAACAATGAATTTCAGTGGTAACGGACATGATTAAAAAATATATAGGACCAGTTACGTTTTACGGATCCGTAACTAAAAAAAAAAAAAAATTTAACTAAAGGAATACCCAAGGGTAAACCGCAAAGATGGCAGGAGTCGGGGTCTCTCGGCCTTCCGGGGGAACGACGGGGTAGGACTATTTCCCCCCTCGGGCCCGGAACCCCCGCTCTTTGGTATTTGGGTGTCACGGGTTCCTCCGCCCCCTCCCACGGGGTACCTGAAAACGTCCCCCTCTGTCCCCCGTCTCGAGCCCCTAAAATTTTTTTTTTTTTTATAAATTTTTTTTTTATTTTTATTTTTTTACATATTTATTATAAGTTTTTCGCTGTTTCCAATTATGTACTTGATTTTTCTGTGTCGTACTTTCTGAGATATTTAATTTATGAACAAAAAATGTTTTTTTCATTTTTTGTTTTATTTCATTTTTATAATAAGCACATACGCTGATTCCAAATCTGTAATTGGTTTTTCTGTAAGTGTCGTACTTTTCAGAGAGATATTTCATTTTAAAACAATATTTAACAAAAATGTGATTTTTAAAAATTATTTAAAAATACTTCGAACTTTTGAATCATGTCCGTTACCACTGAAATTCATTGTTGGTAGCCTAAAGTAGCAATATATTAAAAAAAAACAAAAAAAAATTCAAAACGACCATTGGCTAAAACAGAGAAAGGACCCTATATATATATATATATATATATATATATATATATACTATATATATATATATATATAAATATTATATATATATATATATATATATTATATATATATATATATATATATATATATATATATATATATATATATATATATATATATATATATGACCTTTTTTACTTCATCACGACATTTATTATTTTCTGACAAATAAATGCATTCGAACAAAAAATTCAGCTTTAACCTACTAAATTAAAAAATGATATTCTTGCAAAAATAAATATATTCAATTTATTGTGAAGTTCAAAAAAGTTACAAATTTAAGAAAACCAATTCTTTTGAACATTTATTGAGAGAAAAAAATACCTTATAATAATAAATAAATAATAGTAGTTAAAATTAAATTGTTTTAAATTCAGAGATACATTTTAATGAAACTAGACCCAAATTGTCGACAGGGAAAATGGTTGATAGGTCAAATTTTGTGCGGA
>JABUQX010042078.1:40000-42500 GCA_015478945.1 Trachelipus rathkii
TATTCAATGGCGATGGTGCTTACACTTTTTGTTTAAATTTTACATAATCTTTCATTTACACAATGTAATGTATTCTTTCAGATGACCTATTTTCACAAAAAAAATAAGAGAATTTTATCATAACTGCAAAATTTGAAGAATATCGTTCATTTCTATAATAATAACTCGTGCTAAGCACGAGGCACAGGAGGGGGGTCGTCTCTGATTGTATATATATATAATATATGTAATAATATATATATATATATATATATATATATATATATATATAATAATAGTAATATATAAGATAATAATATATATATCTTAACTATTTCTTCAATATATCTAATATGTAATATTGTATATATGTAATATGAATAATATATAGAGATGTAGGTGTTTCTATATATATATATATATATATATATATATATATATATATATATATATATACATATATAAATATATATATATGTTTTTGTATTTACTGTAATATATATACTCTATATATATATATAAATAATATATATATATATATACTAACTATATATATGTATTGATGATTCATTTTTTCTGGTTCACACGACATGCACTGATATTATATATATGTAACATACATATATATATATATATATATATATATATATATATATATATATATATCTTAATATATAGATCCATTCTATACAAATATACTATATATATATATATATATATATATATATATATAGGACCTGTTTTAAACCACATCCCTCAAAATAATTTAGTATTGGAATGGTTGGTAATGATTTTTATTTTAGGTAAAGAAAAATTAAAAATTTGATTTGCTATAAAAAGAACTTACTTTTTTATTTTTTGAGCTTCAAATTGATTTATTTTCAAATTCATTTTATTTAATTTTTTAGTTTATTTCGACGTAAATATTTATTTTTTGTGTCCACAATAAGTGTTGTATATATATATATATATATATATATATATATATATATATATATATATATATATATATATATATATATATATATATATATATATATATATATATATATATATATATATATATATATATATATATATATATATTTCTCTATATATGGTCAGATTTTTTAATGCTCACAGTATGTAACTAGAACGGCAGCACCTACGGTAAAACAAATTATATATTTGGAATCGGCCGAAAATTCTAGGTTGGGATTTAACTTTTTTTTTTTTTTTTTTCTTGCTTATTCATCGAAAATATTTTAAAAATTATTTCCATTTAGGTTCGAGCCGACGGGGGGACAGAGGGGGACGTTTTCCATACCCAGGAATGGTCAGAGGAACCCCGCGACACTCAAAGACCAAGAGTGGGGGTTCCGGAGACCATCCCCGGAGAGGGGGATTAGTCCCCCCCGTCGTCAGGAGGCGAAGACCCGACTTTCCTACCATCTTTGCGGTTTACCCTATGGTATTCCCTTAGTTAAAGTAATATTCCCTTTACACTCTGGTATTACTTTAACTAAAGGAATACCATAGGAGAAACCCCGCAAAGATAGCAGGAGTCAGGGTCTCTCAGCCTCCCGGTGGACGACCCCCCTCGGGGGATGGTCTCCGGAACCCCGCTCTTTGGTCTTTGGATGTCGCGGGGGTTCCTTCGCCCCACTCAGTATGAAACGTCCCGAGCCCCTAAATGGGGAAATTAATTTTTTTTAAAAAAAAAATAAACCAAAAAAAATAAAAACATTATTTCCCATAAAAATTCCGCTGATTCTAAATATATAATTTGTTTTACTGTAGGGCTGCCGGTCCCTAGTTACATACTGTGAGCATTAAAAATCTGACCATCTATATATATATATATATATATATATATATATACTTATATATAACTATAATATAACTATATATATATATATATATATATATATAAGCTATTTATTTTCATATGCCTTCAGTGAAGCACAAAAAAAAATATATTTCTTTTTACATTTCGTTAATATTATTGCAAATTCAGAATCTTAAAATGCATTTATTTCACAGGTTTACCAACTTTACATAGCATAAATTATTTTGAGAGATGTGTTTTATAAAAGGTCCTATATATATATATATATATATATATATATATATATATATATATATATATATATATATATATATATATATATATATATATATATATATATATATATATATATATATATATATATATATATATATATATATATATGGTTCATATTAAATGAATCTCGTTCGATTTTCTTAGTCATGAAATTTTAGTAAAATATTTACAATTTTGTTTAAATTTGATTAGGGTAAAATTAAATTAGGTTAAAAAAAGAATGAAAAGTCAATTTATTTATTTTATTGGCAGTGAAGTTTCATATTTCAAATTTAATGTTCCTTTTAAAAGAAAATATGTTGTGTGTAATATATATATATATATATATATATATATATATATCTTATATAATACTATATATATATATATATATATATATATATATATATATATATATATATATATATATATATATAT
>JABUQX010042078.1:47500-55000 GCA_015478945.1 Trachelipus rathkii
AGGAATTAAGAACTGAATATAATAAAGCTATAAAAATAATATATATATACTTATATATATATATATATATATATATATATAGCTAAATTATTTATGTATATACTATATATATATATATATATATAACTATATATATACAAATATATATCTCCCAATATATCTAATAATATATGTATATATATCTATATATATATATATACTATATATATATATAAATATATATATATATATATATATATATATATATATATATATATATATATATATATATATATATATATATATATATATATAATATTTTTATAAAAATATATATATATATATATATATATTAGTGAAAATTATTCATGAAAATGTACATTTTTCGTCATTAAATATTAAACCACAGTAAAAATAAACTCAGTAAAATTTCGACTTAAATATTGCAGTAATATTCATCCGCCAAGAGTCACATGACTCACACGCGGTCAGTAAATGAATTTCCAGTATTTGGACAGTATGCCGTCCTTACGTAATAAGTCAACACGTATTGTGTATTGTGTACACCGTCAGTATTCTGCTAGTAATTTATCAATATAGAACTAGTATTGTGTAATCTGTATTTAAAATACACTTAATAGTGAAAGACAAACAATAAGTGTCTTTTTTTCTTTTTATTAATGTTAAATTGATCACGGCAGTTTTTAATAACAGTTATGCCACTTCGATCACAGCTTCTTTAAGACGGTTAAAGTTAACTTGTGTAAAGTTAAAGTTAATTTAAGTAAGGATTAACGAGTCCTTTAAAATGAGAGGAAACCCTTTCAAATATTTCAAAAAATATATATCTATATATAATTCGAAAAAAGAGGCTCTTGACGCCACCAGACTATTTTTAGTTTTTTTGCACTAAAGTACTATAATATTTAAAATAATTAACTATATTTACCTTTAAGTAATTGTTCTTCCGGTTGAAGATTTCTGAAGTTCATTAGAGTACACGTTTGGAAGGCCTTCCTAAATACTCTTTTGGAGAACAATTACTTAAATTTATCATTATTTTAAGGCAGTTATTATGACAAGATGATTATTTATTACGGAGAGGAATTTCCAAAGGTATTTGAAAGGGTTTACGATCTATGTAAGCGATTCGTTAATTTAAAAAGGTTACTTCAAAGCCTTAGACATTGAAAATTTTGTAATTAAAAAACCCTTAACTTTTTTAACATTTCTTCAAGTGGATAATCCGAAAATTATTTAATTAATTAATTAATTGAACAAGTGCTTTAATTAAAAGTGAAAAATTAATAAAAATTTAAACTTGTGTAGAAACTTAAAAGTTATTAAATCAAAGTTCTGCGCATGCGTTGAATGTGGCGCAATAAATTAAATCACGTGTTCAAAATGATAGGGAATTCCATTGGTGTTGAAAGGTTTTTGTAAATATTCTTTTTTATAGTAATAGGATAATCGATTTTAATATTGCTATATTATTTTCAATAATCGATATTTATAATATCGTTCTTTCAAATAATCGATATTTTTGTAATATCGATTATATTATATCGATATTTTCAGTATAAATTTTCAACGTGTTTTTGATAACGTATTTAATTTTGACCGCTTTAATGAAGCTTATTTGTAATAATAATATAATTATTTCTAGTGATTAATGTTTTGTAATATAAACAAAGCAGTGTGTTTGCGTTTTCCTGGAAAATTTTGGTAAAATTAATGAAAATGAAAAATAATGTTTGAAAATTAGGCCTACCCTAAAGTTGAACAATTGTTTTTGACCAAAGTTTTTTGAAGGCCTAGGCTAGTATACGGCCTCTAAATCTTTTTAATTCTTATTAATAATCTAAATTTAAGTTAATTGTAAGAAAATATTTTCAATAAAATAAATTTAAGTAAAAATGGAAAATTTTAGTAAGTATAAAAAAATGCGTTCTTCTCTAAAGTCACGTATCACATACATCTGTAATAAAATGAGTACTTTGAAAGATAATGACTCTTTAAGCATTAATTTTTGTAAATTACAATTAAATGAGATTAATTCTTTGGTAATAAAAATAAAAGAATTGGATGAAAAAATGATAGAAATTTTAATGAACCATGAAATTGAAGGTATTACTATGGAATCGGAATTAGAGAACCAGAGTGAATATTATTTTAATTTAGAACTTAAGATGAGTGGTTTTAATGATTATATTGAAAGTAAACAGGCTGCTAAAACAGAACCTACAATTTCTGATAGTTTTGTAGAAGCCTTAAACAGTATTGATCATACTGCTAATGTAAAATTACCTATAATAACCTGTGCTATATTTGATGGGGATTTGAATAAAGTTAGTTTTCAAGTTTTTTTAAATCAGTTCATGAATATAGTTGGCAATAACCCTAAACTTAATGACTCTGTTAAATTAATGTATTTATTGAGCTTCTTAAAGGACTATCCTTTAAGTATAGTGTCTCATTTATCTATCATACCCGAACATTACAAAGTAGCATTAGAATTGTTGAAAGCGGAATATTTGGATGTAACTACTATAACAATTGACTTGTTTGCCTCTTTGATAGCTATTAATATAGAATCCCAAGTATGATAAAGACTTTTATATCTTTAAAGGGCATTGAATTAAAATCGGAGCAATTATTTATATTTAAAGGTGCATAGTGGTTTTACATCTCAAAGAGTCCAGGCTGTTGTTTGTTGTCACATATAGTGGTAAAAAAGCTTCCTAAAATTTTTCTAAAGGACCTAATAAGAAAAGTAGGTCATAATTATCCTGACATAAATGAAGTTCTTGAAAATTATCAGGATATAATAAAAGCTTTAATATGCACTAGTTCTTCCTCAGAAAGAACAGTAGGTGACAAACTCAAATTTAAAAGTAAAAGTACACCTGTTACTCCTCAAAAAGAAAAAACATCTCAAAATAATGCTAACAATAAACAGCATTCTTTAGCCAATTTTCAAACCTCAGGTAATAAAGTAAAAGAGGTTGAGAAGGTTTGTAAATTATGTTCTGGGCCTCATTCATTAGGATTATGTCCTGTGTATAACAATTTTGAAGGTCGTATTAATAGAGTTAAAGAGTTGGGGTTATGCGAACAGTGTGCTGGTAACCATCCACAAGCACAATGTTTTGGTAATAATAATAAAATGAGGTTTCCATGTAAGTGTGGAAGTAAGTCACACATACAACCATTGTGTAATGTAAATAGTGAGGTAGTAAATACAACGACCAATCATTGTATAACTTTCCATCAAAGTTTAGAGAATGAATATATTCCGCCTACCACTTCTTTAAATATGGTTTTCAATGGTAAAGAAAAAACTTTCAGATGTTTGATAGATACAGCTTCTAGTAGGTCTTATATATCAAGAGAAGCTGCTGAAAAGCTAATACCTAATATAAATAGTCTTCCTATAATAGAATATGAGGTTCAAACTTTCATTGGCTCTAAAATTAAAAAGTTTCATCAAACATTAATTGGCGTTAGAGTATTTAAAAGAATAGTTTTCATTCCTTTTCTTATAGATGATGAATTAAATATAAATTATAAAGTAGATGGCATTTCAGATGTTATAAATAATATGAAACGTAATGGTTTAAATTTTGCTGATAGTAATTTTAATAATTCTAATGTAAATAGTCAAATTAAAGTAGATGTTTTGCTTGGAATAGAAATTATAGACTTGTTTCCATCCTTTCAAACTGTACCTTTTGCAAGTGGTCATTGTTTACATATTGGCAATAATAAATTAATTCCAATAGGTAATATTTCTAATTAAGTAGAGAACAGATTGTACGTTTGGTTGAAACCAGAAAAAGTAAAAAAGTTAGTAATTTCATAACTCAGTCAAAAGTTGAAACAAATAATGCCATAATTCCTATAAATGATTCTAAATGTAATAACAGAAGGCTAAATACACAAGTATATTTCGTGTTGGAACCATCCAAAAGTTATTTTAATCCCATTGAGCAGTTTTTAGATTCTGATATTGACAATGGCTTGGAAAATCTGTTTAGCCTGGAATCATTAGGCATCAAGCAGAACGAGGAAATTCTGAACACTGTAGATAAATGTCAAGTGCAATTATTTAGTCAGAATATGATTTTCAAAGACAACCATTATCATGTAAGCCTTCCTTGGTATCAAGACAAAATAGAATTAGTTCCTAATAATTTTAAAATATCTTTAAATATAGCTAATAGAGTGTTTGATAAATTAACTCAAAATAATTTAATAAATAAATATGATAAAGTCTTTGAAGATCAATTGAATGATGGAATAATTGAAAAAGTAAATATAAATTTTAATGATCCTTCAGATATTTGTAAATATAAATTCATTCCTCATCGTCCTATAATAAGGCAATCAGAACAAGTAACCACTAAAATAAGACCAGTTTTTAATTGTTCACTTAAAAGTAATAAAACTCTTCCATCTTTGAATGAAGCAGCTTACAGTGGTTATGACCTCATGAATTCACTTTTAAAGCTACTACTTGTGTTCAGAACGAATCGTACTGTTGTGATAAGTGATGTAAAACAAGCGTTTCTGATGATAAGGTTAAAAGATGAAGTAGACATGAATAGGTTCACCTTCTTGTGGTTTAACAATGGGCGATTAGAAGCTTATAGGTACCTCACATTAATATTTGGGTTTACATCTTCCCCATTTATACTGCATTATATAATGAAATATCATGCTTCTAAGTATCCACATGATAGATGTACTGAAATATTATCTTCAGGCTTCTATGTGGATAATTTAATATTTACAAGCATGCAAGAAGAAAGTGAAATAGTAGGTATATATCATCAATGTAAGAAACGAATGGAAGAAGGGGGTTTTATCTTGAGATCTTGGAATAGCAATTCGGATGCTTTGCGTGTTAAGTTCAAGGAAGAAAACTCCTTTGTAGAGCATTCTAGTTGTTATGAAAAGATCTTGGGATATAGTTTCAATGTAGTGACTGACTGTATGCATATCAATAAAGTAGAATATCTGGAGAGTATTTCAACTAAGCGTCAATTGTTGTCTGAGATTTCCAAGCTTTTCGATCCTCTTAACTTTGCTCTTCCTCTTTTGGTTAGGGGTAAATTGTTGATGAGGCAAGTGTGGCAGCATAATTTGTCGTGGGATGAGAAAGTGCCTGGAGAGATACTAAAAGAGTGGTATAAATTGCGCAATAACTGTGAACATCTGGATACGATTGCAATACCTAGGAGGGCTCTTTCTGAAGGGAATAAGTATGGCTTGCATCTTTTTGTGACAGTATAGTGTTTATGGATTTGTATGTTATGGAGTGGATGATGATAACAAAAGCTCCTTTATATTTGCTAAAGCCAAGGTAGCTCCTGCCAATAGGCCTAGGGAGTTAAGTATCCCTTCCCTGGAGCTAATGGGGGTTATTTTGGCCTTAAAATGCTTACCCAATATTCTGGAAGCATACAATAATATATATTTTGAATTCATTAATATTGCTGTGGATTCACAAGTAGTTTTGAGCTGGTTATTAACCAGACAAACCAAAGTAAAATCTAAGTTTTTAAAAAATAGAATAAATGAAATGGATGGCTTAATTACTTCCATCAGTAATAAGTACAAAGTAAATGTTTATTATAAGTATGTAAATACAGCAGAAAATCCTGGTGATTTCTTAACTAGGGGTTTAACTTTTAAAAAGTACAAAGAAATATTTGCTCTGTGGTATCATGGTCCTGTTTGGTTAACCAATGATTTAGAAGCCCCAGTATCCAATGTTGAGTGTGCCACAGGTGTCTTTACCTCTATTAATGGTTAATTTAAATATATTAGAAAGCACATGTATTGGTATTTTAGATTTAAGTAAATATTCATGCTATAGAAAAGTCTTAAGAATCACTGCCTGGATTTTTAAATGGCTTAGTAAAATTAAAATAAATGTTGATTACCAGCAAAAGTCTGTAAGGTATTGGCTTAAAATAAATCAAATTCAATCCTTTGCTAATGAAATTAAATTTTTAAAAGATTATAAACAGAAAGTAAAAGTAACTTCCTTGAAAGATTCAGATATTCCTCCCTTAGTTTTGAACTTGAATCTTTTCCTTGATGAAAAAGGCTATTTAAGAAGTAAGGGCAGGATTAATAAGGCTCTTCTTATTAGCTATGAACAAGCTAATCCTATTTTAATGGGAAGAAATCATGGCTTTACATTGCTATTTATAAAATATGCCCATGAACAAGTAAAGCACCTTGGCATTGGTACTACTCTTAATTACATTAGAAATCAAGGTGTCTGGATACCTAAGGGTAGAGCTGCTGTAAGATCTGTATTATTGGAATGCATTACATGCAAGAAGTACAATGCTCTTTCTTACAGGTACCCACGTTTCACTGACATACCTAGAACACACATGAATCTCATAAAACCTTACCAACACACAGGTATTGATTTCACCTCTCATGTATATGTCAAAAACAACACCTCAAAGTTAGAGAAAATGTACATCTTAATTTTCACTTGCTTAAACATCAGAGCTGTACACTTAGAACTAGTACCCTCTATGAACACCTCTGACTTTCTGTTAGCCTTCAAAGGTTTTTGTAACAAATTTGAAACTCACCATCATTACATATATATTGTGCATTATATTTTAATAAGGGTGCAATATAATAGAGAGAAGAAGATCCTTTAATAATGCTTTCAAGGAGGAGTTTGATAAAAATCAGATCAAACATGTAAAAATTAACCTTTTTTCTCCATGGCAAGGTAGCCATTGGGAAAGGTTGATAAAAGTAATGAAACAGTGTCTGTATAAAGCTGTTGGAAAGAGTAAAGTGACCTATTTTGAGCTTCTTACCACTCTGTCTGACATAGAAAATGCCATCAATTCCAGACCCCTAACCTATAGATCTGGTACCTCTGAGTTGGAGGCAATAACGCCCAATTGTTTTTTGAAAGTAATGTTCAATAGTAATTTAATATTTAAAAGTAATTTTGATATAGAATATCAGATGGGCAGTGCACCCAACAAGGAGGTACTGGATTCTACCCTCATAAAACAAAATGAACTCTATGAAGAGTTCAGGCGTTTGTGGCATGAGGAATATCTCCTAAGTCTCCGGGAACGGTCTAGACACTTGTTTCAGGGTATTTGGGAAGATAAAGTAAAAATAGGTGATGTGGTGCTAATAAAGGACATCAATAAACCACGTCCATTTTGGAAATTAGGTAGAGTGTTGGATGTTATAATGGGTCACGATAATAACATCAGATCAGTCAAATTAAAAACAGGTTCTGGTGAAGTAGGATTGCATTCCATCAGCAACCTTTACCCCCTCGAATTAAATACAGGAGGTGGTAGTTTGCATAAAGTATCAAATGTAACACCTGTACCTACAACACCTGTACAGGATGACAACAGCAACAGACCTGGACCTTCTGGAGTAAATAATAATAATAATAAAGCCAATAATAAAAGACCTATGAGAAAAGCTGCTCTTAAACAGAGGCAGTTTATGCAA
>JABUQX010042078.1:60000-65000 GCA_015478945.1 Trachelipus rathkii
CAATAATACTCAACGCCAACACACCAAAGTTTGCGAAATATGCCACAAAGTCGGCCATGATTCTAATGCATGTTATTCGGCCCAAAATGGAAACAATAGATTTCCACGTAACCGGCACCATTTTGACAATAAGTATAGTCGTGATAACAAGACGTCGGAGAAAAGATGGCATGGACCAAGGAAAGAAATACACAATGCCGCTGTTACAATTGATAAGTCCGTCAACAAAGAAGACTTTGCAGCGGCATGCCAAATTGTGGAAGAAGATAGGTGTGTTGATGTAAGTAAAATGTTAAAGGACGGCATGTTGCATGTCGATGGTAAATCAATCCCAGTTATAACCATGTCATGTCAGGATAATTCAAACGTCAGACATTCCCTCATGCCTGTTACGAATGGTTCTATAAATGGCATTGACGTATCCGTACTTCGTGATACAGGGTGTAGTGGTGTAATTGCAAAAAAGAAGTTTGTGAAAAACCATCAGTTCACAGGCAAGATTAGAAAAATGCTTCTAATTGATAACACCCTTAGGACAGCCCCTGAAGCAAGAATTTGGATTCAGACTCCGTTCTATACGGGGTACGTAGAAGCTTTATGTTTAAATGATGCATTGTATGACTTAACATTGGGAAATATCCCAGGCGCGCTAGGTCCAGAGAAAAATGCTATAGAAAATAATAATGATAAAATTGATATCGACAAGGACACATCCGTTGTCGAAACAACTCATGAAGCTGAAACTGCTATAGAAAATAGTAAGACAGTGGAAAATGTGAATGGAAACCTCCCATTACAAAATCAAGAAAACTCCTCAAATTCAGGCTGTTTTAAAGCCAACGTTAAAGAAGTCTGAGGTGACAGCAGACAAACTGAGAGTGTTAATAGAAGATTAGAGGGAAGAGTGTTCCAAGTAACACCAGTGGAGGAAGAGTATGAAGAGAAGTTGGAAGAGAAAGAATCAGGAGTCCAAGGATTATGTATAAAACACCATGGTGCATTGTCAGAACAAGAATTTGCAAAAGAAGTTTTGTTAGCTACGGTGGAAGAATTCGATAACGAATACTTGCTTCAACGAGCTATGGAGAAGGAGAAATGGAGCTTGCAAATTAGATTGGATCGCGTCAAGGACGGTGAATTGAAAACATGTTCTAAAAATCCTACTCCTGAATTGTCTCACATAGAGGATGTCTTAACATGTGAAACAGCTGATATGCGCCGAGAAAATAAATTCAAAATTGAGAACTCTCAAAAAAAGGAGAAGCTTAATGAAAGCTTAAAGACGTCAGAAGGACAAAGTGTGAGAGTCACATTGTCAGAACGCTGGGTTGGATGCCCTTACAATAATGCTGCTGTCCTAAGTGATGCAGAAGAGGATAATCCAACCGCCGCTCTTGAAAATCAACGGGCTAGGGTGTTTAGCCAGCCAACGTCCAGATCAATGCGCCCTTGTCGCTTCTTCCTTGATGGTCAAGAGAACTGGCATAGAGGAAAGGTCGAAAACGGATCCGAGAAGAAGAATTTTGGAATTGGAAAACTCCAAACCTTCATGGAAAAAAAAGGATGGTACAATTATAAATACAGAAGGAAGTTTATTCTTTCCAGAGCAGATATCATGACCAGCAAGACAAAGATGACACGTCACTTTATAATCTATTTCTTGGGAGGGCGTGTGTCCAGGTATATATCTTTGCTATGTGTTCTTATTGAAGTCCATAATTTAGCGATAAATAAGATCCACAATCAATTTATAAAAAGATAAATTTTTATATCCACATAAGCTTTTATTTGGTTAAAAGTTAGATTATTTTATAATTCGCTCAATTTTATTTATTATATAAAAATAGGTTTATTTTGAGATTAATAATGATAGACAGACTTATTAGCATGTAACGTTAGGATAGTAATTAATTTTATACTTAACAAGTCAAGAAAAGTTATTATGATTTTTATAATTTACTAATATGATAGATACTACTGAATAGTATTTAAAGGAGAAAATTTTATGATAATGGCTTCTTGCTTTTGGATTTTTCGTTCTTCGAGCTTGTGATCGGCGTATCTTTCAAATTGTTTACGAGTAAAACTCCAGTTCTTATCTTGATTATTTTACAATCCCGTACAGCTTCCTGATCATTAGTTAAATTCTCATTAAGGTTTGGACCTAATATTTAAAGCAAATGTAAGTTTTAATAAGGTTAACTAAGGCTACAGAGAATTTTACAGATACTGAACCCACGTGTCCTCATCGATAAAACATATAAACAATATATAACTAACTTAGATATATATATATATATATATATATATATATATACTATATATATATATATATATATATGATATATATATATATATATATATTTTATATATATATATATATATATATATATATATATATATACAGTGATGGGCATCGATACAAAAAATTTGCTTAAGCGATACCGATACATCGATACACAAAAATTTGCTTTAGCGATACCGATACACCGATACTTGCTTACCTTCTTTAGCGATACCGATAACGATACATGTATCGCCGATACGTGTATCTAGATACTTTAAAACTAAAGATTATCAATTATACGTATAGATATAGATATATATATATATATATATATATATATATATATATATATATATATATATACTATATGCCTTGTATATGTATATATAATATATGTAATAATATATAACTAATATATATATACATATATATATATATATATATACTATTTATATATAATAATAACAATAATATATATATATATATATATTCTATATATATAACAATAACTATGTATAACTCTTCTTCTACTATATATATACAACATGTAATATAATAATATATATATATATATATATATATATATATATATATATATATATACTATTAATAATATATAATAATAATAATATATATATATATAATAACCTATATATATATATATATATGTATATATATATAATATATATATATATATATATATACATGTATATATATGCTGCTATATATATATATATATATATATATATATATATATAACTTTACAATTGTAGGGGAATATGTGCTCATACACTGAATTTCCTTTTAAAAATATCAAACTACTTAAGCATTTCTTCAGACAGTCTGCCTCTTTTAGGAGAATGAATATAACCTACCAAACTGAAAAGTCTTTCTACTGATGCAAATGATGGTTGTGGCGTGCTGTATTTAAAAAATGAAAAACTGCAAACGCTCTTAGAGAAAATGACTTAGAGATTCCAGTGAAGATTTTTATTCGGCAAAATATTTGAGAAACCTCCATATCCATCAAATCTTCGCTTGTAGTATTGGTAATGCCAGTTGATATTTCATAACCAAAAAAGTCATCGGCACTACTTTCAGAAACTGACATAATCAGTCATGCTATTTGGGTTATCTTTTTGGAGAGCCTTTATAGAATTCACCAGCATTTCTTGGACTCTTTTCGTCATTGCAGTAGTTTTGATGTCACTGTTAATTATTAGCCACTTTGAGTTGAATCTTGGTTTGTGACAGAAGCTAATATTGTTAGTTTAGTTTCATGGCATATATCTAGATTGAGAAACTTCCGAAACCTATTTGAAAAAACCCTTTGAAATGGTTCAGAAGTGGCTGACAATACTGAAGGAGCTCATTATTAAGGTGAGAATTTTTTTAATCAGCTGCTAGAGAGTTGGCAGCTTAAGGTCCAACGTAAGCAATCGAGTTCAAATTGCTTATATATATATATATATATATATATACATATATATATATACTATATATATATATATATATATATATATATAACATATATATATATATATATATATATATATAACAGCAACCCTGCTGCTATACGCTGCTACTCAAATAACTTAACCCTTACTCCATATATATATATGTAACTTAGCAGCAGCCAACCTTAATAATAATATGTATATGTATATATGTATATATATGTAATATACAATATATATATATATAACCAATATATATATATAATAATATATATATTATAACATATATATACCAACAACCCATATGTATGTATATATATAATATATATATAATAGTAGCTAATAATATATAATAATATATATATGTATATATATATATATATATATATATATATATATATGTAATATATATAATAATAATATATATATATATATATACAGTATATATATGTTTATATATATGTATATATATATAACAATATAATAATAACAATAACATATATATATATATATATATACTGCTGCTGCTGCTACTCACTTTTTGCTAACTATATATATATATATATATATATATATATATTATTTACAACTTATATCAGCTCCCAGTAAGGGTCAAAGGGGCTTGTGCTCTTCTCCATCTTCCTCTATCCTTCAGGACTCCCTCTTCTCTTCTCAACACGTTGACAGCTTTTCCATGTGCTTCTCGTGGTCTTCCACCCACACCTGTCTCACTCCCAATATCCCTCCTGGCTGCTCTCTCCCTACATCCTCTCAGGTGTCTCACCATCTCAATCTGGCTGCATCCATCTTATTTAATATAGCCTTCCCTCCAACTCTTTATTTTTAAGTTTCTTTGTCTGTCTCTTCTAATCTTTCCACTATCACTCTTAAAACCTACATCTCTGCCGACTGTATTCTACTATCCTCTCTTGTGGTCCTACTCCATGTCTCTGCCCCATGTAGTAGAATCGGTGTTAACACCCCTTCTAATATCACCCTTTTCACCTCCATGTTCATTTGTCTAATCTTATCTTTCTGGTGCTGGTGCCTGCTCTTACAGCTTCCCCCATACTGAGCTATTCTACTTATCTCCTGTACATTTCCTCCTCCTCCTCCAAATACTCCACTCAAGTATTTGCATTTCTATCTATCTCAGTCCCTTCCACATCTACTCTCAGCTCCTTCTCTCCTACTAACCACAATGATCTCAGTTTTTATGTGTTCTCATAGTCAGACCAGCCTCTCTAAGCCTATTA
>JABUQX010042078.1:70000-93874 GCA_015478945.1 Trachelipus rathkii
AATAATAATAATAGCAATAATATATATATATACATATTATAATATATATATTATATATATATACAATATATTATATATATATATATATATATATATATATATATATATATATATATAACCTATATTTAAATATATATTATATACTATAAACTATAGATATATATAATAAAAACATATATATATATATATATACCTAAATCTGTATTGCACTTTATATTACGTGAGGGTATTAAACACTATTTTCCAATTTTATATAATGGAGAATTCTTTCCCACTGTTATGAAGAACATGGAATAATTAAACAGTCCCTGGAGGTATGACGTTACTAGAGTATTTAATAATTTCAAACTGTATTGAAATATTTGTAATGTATTCCTATGATTGAATTGTATAATATAAATAAAAATAATTATTATGATAGCGAACTAAAATTATAATAATATGGGAATTATTTTTGCGTGATGTTAAATAATAATAATAATAATAATAATAATAATAATAATAATAATAATAATAATAATATGTATGTATATAATAATAATAATAATAATAATAATAATAATAATAATAATAATAATAATAACAATAATAATAATAATAATAATATTAATAATAATAATAATAATAATAATAATAATAATAATAATAATAATAATAATAATAATAATAATAATAATAATAATAATAATAATAATAATAATAATAATAATAATAATAATAATAATAATAATGATGCTAATAATAATAATAATAATATTACTGCTGTCTTCCATCTAACAAGTGTAGAATGGTTTTTATTCTTATTATTTTTATTATTATAGGTTTCTTGGGCGTTTCTTTGGCTTTTTATTGTTACTTGCCTTTTTTCTTAATAGATTGCCAATGTTTTTTTTTAGAGCTAAAGCAGATTTGGGATAGTTATAGAACGGTATAGATGGTGTGGGGACATATTGGATTATTTTTGTTTGTGGATTCTATGCTATAATTGAAATGTACTGTAAATTTGCCCACAATAGAAGTTAAAAAAGAGAGATAACATGTTTACCTTTTATCTTTGATTATTTGATTAAGACTATGGAGCCAAAAAACCGGAAGTGAAAACCTTTGTAAGACGACAGTACTTCACCCTCGTTTATCCTTTTTAATAAAACAGGATAGCATTAAACCCGAAATGGATATTCAGTGTCGAAATGAATAATCAGTCAAGCAGCCCACCCACTCTGATAAATTTGTCAAAGCAACAGATTGGTGTCATTGGTGTAGACTGTCACAGAAGATAAATAAGAGTAATATCCATTAAAGGGTTTAAGCAGAAGAAAGATCATTAAAATTACAGCAAAACCAGCCGTTCCAGGACAGAGCCGAACAAGAGAAGTCTTCATAAAGAAAAATCGCAGTCAGAGAAAAGCAATTTATAACGGTCTTGATAAGAAAGTAATTAAAAGGTAGGTAATTTTGGGTAATCATCATGTATTAACCCATGTAATAAAACGGTGCCTAGTAATTAACATAGATGGGAACGACTTAATTAGCCAGATTTAAGAAAAACCGTACGTTCAGCTCCAGCTCAACCGTCTTCAAAACCAGAAAAGGGACAGCAGAAACCTCAAGAAGATTCTTTGCAGGAGCAGAATCTGGTGAGTTCCCCTAACAATTATAGAAACTCAACACATATTCAAATCTCACACTCAAAAGTGTCTCGATGCAAATGGGATTAATTATAAAAAATTAATTAATTATACAAAATTAATTAATTATCTAAGAAACAGTGGTATAAGGAAGTGATTATCTGAAGTGTTAGTTAATTATCTAAAATTGATTAATTATCTACAACTAATTAATTATCTGGTACTCATTATTATTTTAAACTAATCATTGTATAGTATATAACTAACACGTTGTGATTGAAAGTCTATAAAGAGAACGTTAGTTATTTGTCATTTGTTTTATGTGTGTAGAATAAAGAAGAGAGATGAAGGAAATTTTGTGTAACAAACTTTCTTTTTATTTTCTTCTTAAATTTAAATATTGATACTATTATTGCATTTTTAATATATATATATATATATATATATATATATATATATATATATATATATATATAACATATATATATATATCATATATATATATATATATATATATATATATATATATATATATGTCTTACTCGTACAATAATGGCTTAGCAAAGGCTCATTATTTCTGAGTAGCAAAAGGAAAACACATTAGAACTTACCTAAAGTGCCCAAGCGAGCCTTCCCACAAAGCAGCGTACACAAACAAATGAATAAACTTATTAATTGAAGAAATATTTCGCCAGAGGGTGCCAGTAGCAGTGCCAACAGCTATAAAGGTAAGAACAGGTGGGAGCCTCACATGCAACCAGAGGGAATCTCCTTTCCCCAACTGTGGTAACTAAAGTTAGTAATATATATATATTTAGCCAATAATATGTAGTATATATGTAACTATGTATATATATGTAGTAGCCTTAGCTACATCTCTCCCATATATCATATATATATATATGTATATGTACTAATAGCAATAGCCAATAACATAACATATGTATAATAATAACTCTATATAATATATATAATAATATATATATATATATATATAACTATATAGTAATATATATAAATAATAATATATGTATGTAATAATATATATATATATACTCATATATAAAAATAAAAAAAAACATACAGCCATACTTATATATATATATCATAACCAACAACAGTAATATATATCATGGATAAATAGTTAATTTTGCCTATATTGTTTAAAAAAATAATGATACGGGATATAGAATCCCAGTCAAAATTAGTATTTTATTATTGAGTATGATTTTTCTATTTTTTATTGTTTAAATAATTTTATATATATATATATATATATATATATATATATATATATATATATATATATTTATATATAGTCATATATATATATATATATATATATATATATATATATATATATATATATATATATATATATATATATATATATATATATATATATATATATATATATATATATATACCTATATATATATAATATACGTTCATAAGTATACACGAGGTTGATGGTGAATCACACACCACCCACACATAGCTTCATACACCTGGTGAGTGCCTATGCATGTAAACGCACACGAGGTTGATGCTGAGTCACGCACCGCCCACACATGCCCTCACGCACCAGTAGCCAAAGTGGTTCATTAGATTTTATGGACCAGATGTTCACTCATGGGCAGAACGGAAATTTTTTGTTTGCTTGCTTTTGAATAACGTCCTTGAGGAAGGAGTAGCCTTACGAAATAAAGAGGAATGCAATTGTTTTTTATTATTTCTCTTTATTTTCTTTATTTTCTTGATTGTTGCTTTTGCAAATAGAAATATAATTCTTATTAGAATTGTAATTGATTAAAGAGAAATTGTCTTTGCATGTTTAATTAATTAAAGGAAAATTGTCTTTGCATATATAAATATACTTCTTATCAGAATTTTTTAATTAAAGAAAATTGTCTTTGCATATATAAATATAATTCTCATTAGAATTTTAATTGATAACAGTCATAATCGAATTTAATTTTAAAAGAGTTCCGATTAATGGAAAAGTAATCAAGAGAGACCTCAAGATCACTTTATTTTCTACAGAATATTATAGACAAACTAGCTTCTGCTAAGTCTCAGTTTTGCTTGTTTTGATAGTCTCTGAGGTCCTTAATTAATTAATTCATATAAAGAATGATAATAAAAAGAGGAAGCAATTAGCCATGCTATCTTTCCTAAATTAAAAAGATCCAGTCTTTCATTCAATCACATTTTCAACCATTTTGCCTTATTTTGATAATTACTGTATCATCATTAACTTTTGCCCGAATATCACGTTATCTTTCATTCTCAATTAAAAAGCCATTAAAAACCCACTTTCTTCCTCCTTTTGTTCTTTTCTTTTAAAGAACCCTTATAAGTGCAAATATACGGATATATATATATATATATATATATATATATATATATCTATTCTATATATATATATATATATATATATATATATATATATATATATATATACTATACTACTATATAAGATCCACATATCGTCTATTTAGGGCGTATATAGAAATAAGTAGTGTAAAGAGGAAAGGTGGAATGGCGGAGACAAGAGAAAAAATGAATGAAGGAAGTGAGGCAGAAGAAGTGAAAAAAGAGAATGAGATGAGCGATAAAGAGGAAAAAATGGCCGGAAAAGAAGTTGAAACAGTTGCATCTTGCTCGAGGAGAGTCAAAAATCCCCAAGCTTTTCACCCTTTAAAAATTGCGTAAGAATGAAAATGAGCTTCCAAACGCCGAAATAAAATTTGACTGTGAAATCAATGCAAAGAAGCCCCTTTTATTTGAAAAGCTCCCTCCAATAGAAGAAAGCCCCGAGGACAATCAGAATAATTCTCCCCATCGATGATGAATCATATGTAGGAAGCTATAAGGTAAGTACAATACATACAAAAGCATAAAGGAATCCCATTTTCCCAGTTTATGAAGAAGTGAAAAGTTGATGGACAACTACTTAAGAAAAGCTGAAAATGAACCGCCGGGATACCTCTTCGAAAGGACTAAAGTAAATTATATGATTGTCACGAAAATTTTAGATCATATTTCCGCAATGGAGGATGGCCCCCCGGTTGAAAGCAGAGATTTTGAGAACTTTTGACCCGGAACTTAGCACGGAAATATTGATTAGAGCAAATTGTTAAATTGGCGGAGAAAAAGAGAATTTTATCAAAATCAAATTTAGATGAGGATCGGAGAATGTAGATAAAACTTCTGTGTTGATTGTAACTACTGTAAGCAGAGGATAGGTAGTGAGATATCAAAGCTATAGCTTTTGCCCCTCTCCAGCTCAGCCCACCAACAAAAGATAATGTAAGGTGATATGACTCCAGCCCCGCAAGCAGTAGCTGAATTGTCTTTGCAGTCAGGAAGGCCCAGATAGTGCAGAGAGGAGAGCATTATTGACCCAACGCCTCTCAACTTTAAGAAAGAACAGAGGGTCTAAGCGATCGGGATCTGGGACACAGCATCCGCGGTTTCTTTGATTACTCGTAACACGCTAGAAGCACTAGCGAAGAAAGAGAAAACGATAGCCTTGTGCCGAGCTTCAAAATTTAAACTCAGGTTAAATAGCCATAGCTTTAGACCATATCGAGAGATCGAGTTATATTTTAAATTGTCTGATAGGTATCAGAGAACACGCTTTTTAATAGATGAAACAGGACAGAGTAGATGGAATGTCTTAATAGGAACCAATGTGATGGCCAGTGAGGCCTTAGGTATTAACCTATACGCGAAGCAGATAATCTGTTATGGAGACCGGATAGTAAAAGTTCCATTGTACGTTCTGGGAGAACAAGAGAAAATGGCTTTTGTGAAATACAAATAATAAAAAACTTCCAATCGGTCTCAAACGGAAAAGAATCAATTACAGTTAACAGCTTCGGACCCATAGCATATAACTTAAAAAGCATTGTGCCGCCTTGCTTCCTCACGTCTTAAAAGTAACCCTAAAAGATGATAAGATAGAAGAGGGGAGAAAGGTAGAGGAGAGAGTAAGTGACATGCCAGGGGGTACAAGTAAAAACACACTATATATATATATATATATATATATATATATATATATATATATATATATATATATAACTACTGCTTATATATGCCTATATATATATATATATATATATATATATATATATATATATATATATATATATATATATATGTATATATATCTTTAATATATATATATACTATAGTGCTCATAATATATATATATATATATATATATATACTATATCTTTCTATATATATATATATATGTAAAATTAAAATGTCGGTGAAGAGATGCCTGCGATGGTGGGATATAATGTGTAAATCCTTAATCTTTCCCAGTAACACTGTTGCGATTTTTTTCAAAGTAAAATTCTCAAATAGTAAGTAAGTAATTAAGTGAAATGAGACGGAACAACCTGGCATTAGAAGGTCCTCCGCCAGTATCTCCTACAAAAGTAATAATTAAGCTATGTAAGTGGGGTTAAAACTTTGTTCCTCTTATTCTTTTACATATTATTTAGGTAAAAACTTAGTTATGAATCCTCCCACCAACTTGTAGCCACCAATTTCATTTAAAATTTAGAGTCTAAAAGCAGTTCAATTTGAGAGGAAAGGTCAACTCTCCAAGATTCCTTTCTAGCTATCAATAGCATAAAGTCCTCCAGGTTTAAATTCCTGAGAGTTGAAAGCATAAAAAATGTTCCAAGGGTTGAACTTTCCAGGAGTAATTGTGAAAAAAGATATAAAAGTTTCAAAATAATTTTGCTCATTTGAGTCGATTTAAAGAGGATTTCCTTCTTTGACTCTTCTTTTTATGTATTTTATTGATTTATTAAGGAGGAAGGAAAGGTACAGTAAGAGTATGCC
Source organism: Trachelipus rathkii (assembly GCA_015478945.1). Classification (NCBI taxonomy): domain Eukaryota; kingdom Metazoa; phylum Arthropoda; class Malacostraca; order Isopoda; family Trachelipodidae; genus Trachelipus; species Trachelipus rathkii. Next base: position 76,495 of record JABUQX010042078.1, read on the forward strand.
CCTCCGATACTTAATACATGTTTATAAGGGTTAAAACCGTTTCAACAGCGTGATTTTGCTTTCACTAAATTAGAAAAAGAAAGAATGATAGAGCACAAAGAAATTTATTTTATTATCTATGTATATATATAAATATATCTATCTATATATATATATATATATATATACTATATATATATATATATATATATATATATATATATATATATATATATATATTTTTATATATATCTATATATATATACTTTATGCTACTTCTTTATATATATCTCTATATATATATATATATATATATATATATGTCTACATAAATATGTTTATGTATAATTCAGCGCCTAAAAGATATATATATAGGACTGCATTTAGTTTTTTCTTTTTGATACTTTTTTTTTATTTAGATTTTCCAAATCTAATCCATCCCCTTTTGCTTACAGTTTTAGAGTCAAAAGAGAGTGGAGTAGTTTGTGAAAATTGATAGAGTACTTTCCAAAAATGAGAAACCCAGGGTAATAGCCTTAATAGTTCTGAGTTTTGTATTGAAGTTTTTCCCAGAGGTTAGGGGTAGGGAAATTGCAAAGCAGCCCCAAGGATGCCTCGAAAGGGCCTAGAAGCATTAGATAGTGTACTCCCGCTAGTCATGTAGCAGTAAGTCTGAGAGAAGCATGTCAGTTCAGGCCGCGGACAGTCCCCGCCTGACCCTTGACGTAAACGCCGGGTACCACACATAATGCCCATTTTTTATCCATATATATAACGTATATATGTGCCTGTATGAATATTTTGCTATTTTACTATTTATCCTGTATTCCATTTTAGAGCGAAAGAAAAGAAAATTGGTCCTCTTCACTCCGAACTGATTGAAATACCGAACGTTGACAGGTCAGTCAGTGTCGAAGAAAGAGAAAGAGAGAGACAGTAAGATCCACTTTTGACTCAGGAAGGAGGGCAAAAAAGGATGTACCAAGTTTGTTTTTGTCTATTCTAATAACGTTTATTTCAATTTAATTTACATATAATAACGTTATTTTGTATTGCTTTTACATATAATAATGCCATTTAGCGTATAAAAAAATCAAATAATATATATATATATATATATATATATATATATATATATAAGAAATATATATATATATATATATATATATATATATATATATATATATATATATATATATATATATATATATATATATATATATGTATATGTATAAAAGAGTACATCATTTTGCGTAAGAATTATGTTTATTTCTTTTGTTTGTTTGAAATTAGTCGGATGATGTGGATGATATATATATATATATATATATATACTCATAACCTTAATAATATATATATATATATATATATATATATATATATATATGCTATATATATACTATATATATATATATATAGCAACAACCCAGCAACAGCAGCAATATGCTATATAGTAATATAACAACCTTATATATACATATATATATATATATATATATATATATATATATATAACCAATAATATATATATATATATATATATATATATATAACCTTATCATAATATATATATATATATATACTCACTCTATACTATACATGATTCATCTCCGCTTTAGTGAATATCAGGTTTCAGAATGCCAGGAACCCACATTAGTTTGTCTGATCATTCCCTTGTTTGTATAAAGTTTCTTTCGAGAACTTTCTTTTTTTTTATATATATGTTTTTATGTTGTGCATTGAGCACTATCTTTTATATATTGCAGTTTTGTTTATTACATTTAGTTCCTAGTCTGGATTAGTGACCGCCTGCATATATAGTGTATAAGTTGATTGATTTTTGCAGACTTCCGTAAACGTTTTTTCTCTAACTTTTACATCTTATTAGCTTTTGTTGAAACTTTGTTATGGTACACGAGATGAAGACGTACCTTCAAATTTATAGCAAAACGCCAAGTAAGATGCAGTATGATGAGAGAGAACGGATAACAATGTCTCATTAGGTTAAAATCATAGCCGATAAGTTAATTGATTTTTATTTTACATTTTCTAGCTTGGATTAGTATCTTTTGCAAACATAGTCGATAGGTTGACTGATTTTTATGTTTAAGAAAGTATATTACATTTTCTAGCTTGGATTAGTTTTTGTTTTTTTTTTGTTTTTTTTTTTGCAAATATAGTCAATAAATTGACTGATTTTTACATTTACGAGAGACTTCTGCCCACGTTTCTTCCCTCTCACACTGGGGAATTAAGCCACGTGAAGAGTGCTCCCTGAAGTTAAGTACTGCAGTAAAGGAAACGAACAACGTTGTCTTAAGTTTTTGGCTGATTTCGATATTTGAGAAACTGTCAAACGTTTCTTCCCCTAAATACTCTTCTTACTGGGAATTAAGCCACGTGAAAGTGCTCCTGTAGTAAGAATTAGGGTAAAAGAAGAAAAAACGCGCGACTTTCTTTTCAGTTTAAGAGAAATCAATGCTTCAGTTTTGCTTTATTTTATTTCCGCTGTCTATATTAGCACGGCTAAACTCTTTTAGATCATAATCTCCCTGACTTAGAGAGAAACAACAGTCAAGCATGATACACCATAAAGCTTTGACTAAATGTTTCCATGAATCTTTTCGAGAGATGGCCTGAGGTACTATTACAACTGGTGTTGGTTCGATTGACAAGGGTTACAGGTAAAGCCGTAAGAAGAGTAATAGCCAAGAAGCCTCCTCGAAATGTAGAAACACAGTCAGAAATTTAAGAAGTGGTTGAAAGTGAGAGTACATTCATTGGTCTAACCTATAATTGTTTTTGGTATTTTTGTTTTATTTAGTAGTTCTAGTTGTTTTTAGTTCGTTTCATGAATTTTGTGCTTTGTTTTTATATCCCTTTTGTTTGGATTATAGTTGTAGAATATGCTAATAACATTATTGAAATTATACATCAAAAACATTTTTCTTCCAAGTAACCAGAAATGATTATCACGCATTAGCCGAGGCGAAAGACCTTGGAGACTACAGCGGGCTTTAACGTCAGACTCATTGCAGATTCGAATCTGCCGAAATGAAAAAGACCCAACGGAGACTATAGCAAGAGACTCCTACCGTCTTAACCCCCGCCTTCAATATGTTAAGGATAACATAGGAGTAGAAACTGAGGGACACAGCGGGACTACAGTGAAGACTCCCACTCTCTACCTCACTGTGGAATTGGTTTAAATTTGAGATAAATTGTGCTAAAGAATGGGATATGCACTGAAAGGAGTATGAAGACACGTTAGATGTAGATAACACGAAAATACGCTTCATGTAAATATAGAAGAATAAAAACGCATAAGTTTAAAAAAAAATTTTAAAGGTTATCTACTCTAGTAATATAGCATTTAAGTTGAGAGAGTTTACAACATATGAACATAAATATAACTTGTTTCATAATCTTGGTCAATATTTGATCTGAAACTACAAAGTATTAAAAAAAAAAAATTTTTCCTAATGATTGTATTTTATTATTTTATTTCCCGAACTCAGCAGATTACCACTCGAGGGGCCCTGATTTTTATTTTTAAAGTCATTTCAAAAGAATTTCTTTTTTAAAGAAAAAATAATAAAAACAATAGCTTGATAGAAGGAATGGTTGAGTGGTCATTAACCTTTGTAGCTTCATGGTTGGTCTTAACATTCGTTTAGTTCAGAAGTTCTCAAAACCCTGGCTACCGTCCACCGCCCACTGAGAAATCAATTATTTCAGCGCCCCCATTTTTTTTTTTTTTACTTTTGCAAAACTTAAAAACCACAATGATATATATATATATATATATATATATATATATAACCTTTAACCTTTGTATATATATATATATATATATATATATATATATATATATGCTATATACTGCTGCTATATGTAGCCCTTCTTGCTGTAGTAACCTTAGCCAGCAACCTTAACTAACTAACATATATAACAACAACTATATATATATATGAGTATAAATATAGTATAATAAAAACTAAAATTTATACAATCAAACAGGGCAGAAATATGAACTAAAATTACTAAATAATCGATGTTGTGTAGTATGTAGGTTTTAATTTCAGTGAATTTTAAAATATTAAGTAGATGAAATTACAAATCAGCCATCGCCCCCTAAACCACTTCAGCTTACTTTGGGCCTCAGCCCACAGGGGAGACGTTATCATACTTTGAAACCTGGTTTAGTTGGTGCATATTTTTCTCTTTAGAATTAACAACTAACTAACATTATGTGCATATTTTTCTCGGTAGAATTAACAATTAATACTTTGATCTGTGTATATTTTTTCTTGTTAAAGTTAAGGACTAACACCTTTAATCTTTATTTTTAAGACTATATACTAATTACTTGTGTTTCTTTAGTCTTAACAATTTTAGTCCTAAATTTTGTTTTTACAAAACTAAAAACTAACGTTGTTTTATATCCTAGCATTTATATATAGAATTTTAGTTAGTTCATATTACTTTATAATACTAACAAATTGTTTTAATTTCATTGCATGTCCATTAAATTAGAAGATATGGCAGTCATTAACACTTCCATTGATAGTTCTAAGATTAACATTTTTTGATACTAACATCTTTTAAAGAATAATTTTAAATACTAACAGTTTTAAGATTAACATTTTTTGATACTAACATCTTTTACAGAATAATTTTAAATACTAACAGTTTTAAGATTAACATTTTTGATACTAACATTTTTAAAGATTATTTTTAGTACTAACAGTTCTAATACTAACACTTTTAATGATTAGAAGTAACTAACTTTTAATTAAAAATATTACCAGTAATTTTAAGAATGAAACTAGTGCTTAGTATGTCATAAAGCATTTATAATAAATGTTTACCGCTTATGTAGTGTTTAGAATTTAAAATCACTGATAGTTCCTATCATTGGTATACGAAAGAAACTTAAAGTTCAAAGCATGGTAACCCAGCTTTAAGGTTTTGTAATTTTATAAGTAAGCTTTACTAACAATTAATTTAGTCAATGACCAAAGTATCGGCCAGTAAAGTAGAAACTAACCACTATTATGAATAATGAAAAAATTAGGGAAAAAATAATTTAAAAAATTATTGGCCAACCACATACAGTAACATTTTAATGTCAAACTAATTAACCAAAGGTTCAAATAACCCGAGATGAACTTTAGATCTTTTGAGATAGAATAAAAAGCGTTATAAAATTAATAAGAGTATAAAATTAATAAATTTATAATTGTCTAAAGATGATAAGACCTCCATGTATTCTACCGTAAATCATTCACTCTACGGAATTTACAAAGAAAATTTAAATAGCTATTTCTTCCAAAAGACCCCATCCGAATTTAAATATGGAATATCCAGAGCGCTGGAAATATATTAAAAACCATGCCTTGTCCCAATACTTTATCTTTTATATTGAGGACAAAACAAAGAAACTACATTCTCATAATGCTTACATCAAACATAGAGTCTCTTATTTTCCAGTCTATATTCGAACTATTTTGTTTGATTTAAGCCTATCAAAGAAAACACTTTCATTTCTCCAAGATGACCTAACCCAGAATCTAAATGATAGAATCTTTTCTTCGTATTAGTCATTTTGTATCAACACTCTACAGGAGATCCTTACTCCTGTTAACTTTTCTAAGTTTCATTTTGCATCAACGTTCTACAGGAGAGCTCTAGTTTAAACCTGGACTTCTTTTCCTTTAATGTCCAGTATTCTTGTTTACTTCTTCAGATTTGTTCTTTGAGAAAAATATGCATGCTCTTCATGAAATCAAGACTTACTAAAAGTCTAATATTTTTGAGGAAAGAGTCATTATATGAATTCACCGATTCTTGTGCAAGTATGAAGCAATGAAGGAGCTATTGCATATTTGTTTATAAGGTTAGGCGACGTTCTGTCTGCATTCCTGAAATTTCTCTTACCTCATTTGCACTTAAGTACTTTCCCACGCCCTCGATGAACTTGTTTTCCAATCTAATAACCAGACTGTTTAGTAACATAACTTGTTCTATTCTGTTTTCTTTCCTCATTCGCCACTTTTCTTCTCAAAAGTAAAGGGTGAATTAGGTTGAGATTCCTTTAAACTTAATCTAAGACACCCGCCCTCTGTTGAAAACTGCGGCCTCGACTAACCAAAGAGGTTCCGAAGTCCGGGGAAGGACAGCATCAATCATAAGCTTTCTATTCTACTTTCTTGATTCCAAACTTTGTGGATCTAGAATAATGTGACAACATAAGTGGTACTACAAGGTGTAAGAGGGGGCTAAGGTTTCAGAAAGACTTATAAAAGTGTTAGCTTTAATTACATCAGTACATAGGTTGCTGAGCACACTTATAATATATATAATATATATGACATACAATATATATTATATATTATATATTTAATTAATATAATATCATAATATATTATAACACATTTTTTATAACTGTTCACTACTTATATATATATCTACTATTAATACATAATATATATATACATACTAATAATATATATTCTAACATATATAATATACCATCAGGACCTGCAGCTTAATTTTAGTCTTATATTACGTGAAAATTTATAAACCATCTATTTCCAAGAAATTTATATAAGAGGAACTTCTGTCCTCACTTGTCCTGCTGACTAGAACACTGACACATTATAGCAGTCCTCGCGAGGTATAGCGGCGCGACTACCTTACCTTAGAAATTATTCCACTAAATTTCTATTCATACCTCATCATTTTGTTAAATACAACTTAACAATATTATCATAATTACCAACGTCATAATAATTAATCTAAATATCACAGTTATAATATCCTCATAATAGCAACTTTATAATTATTAATAAAATATATATATATAGCTCATGTACATATAATAAATAATTCCATAACTTATTATAATAATAAATACATAATATAAATAATAATATCAACTTAATTAATAATATATATATCACATATATATATTACTAATATTACATAAAATCATATAATAATAATAAATATAAATAATTAATAATAATAGATAATATATAATACAATAACTATATAATAAAATAATTATATAATGTAATAATATAATAAATAATAAATAAAATAATAACAATAATAATTAATAAACGTAATAATAATAATAATAATAATTAATAGATCAATAAAATAACAATAATAATAATAATACTTAATAAATAATAATATTATTAAAATAAATAACATAAAATAAATTCAAATCTAATCAATAATAATAATATAATATTAATAAAATATGAATACGAATCTTAACAATACGAAACATGATAACTGAATTTAGTTATTTGTCTTCATCTAACAATTGCAGGTTCAGAAATGTCTTTTATTCTTATTATTATTTATTAAGTTTCTTGCGCGTTCGTTTCGGCTTTTTCGTTCTTACTCTTGCCCATATCTTATAATAAATGCCAATTTTAGTATCGGCCGACTCCGACTCAGAATGAGATGGCTTTATGAGAACGTAATTTAGATGGTGTGGGAACACCGATTGTTTTAATTTACGTTTATTTTGAATGCTCTCTTGAATAGAAAACTTGGTTTAGATGAACTATGCCGCCTTACATAGATAGTTCAAAGAGAGATAGTCTCTTATGTTATAATATCCCTCTTATCTTTGATTATTATTGATATGATTTAGACCAAAAAAAACGGAACGCTCTGAAAAAAACAACCCTTCCTTCGCACTCTTCACACGACTACCTATGGTAAAGATTACTCCTCGATATCCTTGCCAATCATCAAGACGCACGAAGCATTAAACCCGATAAATCATGATATTCAGTGTCAAAATGGAATAATCAAGCAAGCGGCCACCGCCCGCTCGATAAGGTTTGTTCAAAGCAACAGATTGTGTCAATTTTATATAATACCCATGACATTATTATCTGCAGTAATAGATCCATTATAACATTGTGTTAAAAATAATTAATTAAAGTGTGTACGCATATTTATTTAGCGACAACCTTTAAGTATAAGATATATATATATATATATATATTAAGTATATATATATAATAATATAGTATATATATATATATATTAAAATATATACTATTATATTATATATATAATATATTATATATAAATTATATATATATATATATATATATATAATTTTAAATATATATATATAAAATATATATATATATATATATATATAAATTATATATATTATATATAATATTTACCGTATATTATATATATATATATAATATTATATATAATATATATATATAAAATATATTATTAAATATATATTAGAATAATATATATATATATATATATATATAATATAATATATATATATATATAAATATATAATATTATTATATATAATATATATATATATATATATATATATATATATATATAGTGATATAAAAGATATAATATATTTATATATATATAATATATATAAATATAATATATATATTATATATATATATATTATATATATATAATAATATATATATATATATATATTATATATATATATATTATTAAATAATATAATTATATATATATATAATATATATATATATATATATATATATATAAATACTATAATATTATATACTATATATATCGTCAGGTCGTGGTACAGGTAGTCTCACTGTGAGATCTGGTCTATCCCATCCACATCCGGACGTTTTGGGTTAAAAAGATATTACGCTAACTCAATCTTATTCATCCAAATCAAAGAGTGAAGAAAGTGAGAGTAGCAATCAAAATAATGGAATCCATTATTAATGAAATGAATTTATGAAAAATAATAGTTTAATATATTATTTGAATGTCATATATATCTATTTATAGATATATAAAAAGAAAAGCTATAAGCTGATTTAAGAAATTATTTGAGCTTTTCATTAACACATCAAAAGTTTTTCAAGAATATTATAATCTATATTTTTATAAAATAAAAGTATTATTAAATATATTATTAATAAACATTATATAATAAAAATAAAGTATTTAACAATAGACTTCAAGCTTATTAAACTTGGCAAAGATTCTTTTTTGAAAAAAAAAAGAAAATAAAAAGAATAAACAAACTTTATGTATTCCAAATCATTTATATTATTTTATCTATTATTATTTTTAAATTATTTATTTTAATTATTATTATTTATTATTATTATTATTATATTATTATTATTTATTATTATTATTATTATTATTTATTATTATTACTATATTATAATTATTATTATTTAAAAAGATAACAATTCAAATATTTTACCTTTGTCCAAGTAGGTGGAAAAGTTTGTGTGAGAAACTTCTTTTGTTTTGTTCAGTGATTCCTCTACATCTTGTTTGTTTTATATTATTAGAATAAAAAGGAAAAGAAAAAATATATAAACATATTGTATATTATATGAATAATATATATATAAATATATATTAATAATATATATATAATATATTATAATATTATAATATATATATATATTATATATATATAAAATATATTATTTTATATTAATAAAATAATATTATAATATATATATATATATATAAATATATATATATATATATAAATATATAATATATAATATAATAATTATATATATATACATAATAATATAGAAATATATATATATATATAATAATAAATAATATATAATTATATATATATATATATATATATATATATTATAAATTACTATACTTATTATTATAATCATATATATATATAATATACTTATCTATAATATATTCAAATTAATATATCAATATATTATATACTACATAATATGTTCAAATATGCATATACTTTATGATTTCACCTCTTTTCAAAAAGATACATTTATGATGTTAAATTTTTCGCCTCTCTCAGGCGCAAAACAATACCTAGAGCTATTCTTTAGCTGTTATCTAATGTAATGTTGATCAGCCCAAACGAATGATATTTTCTTATATCTAACCCTTGTTAAAAAAATTGCTTTCCCATGTCCTCTTTTTCCCCTACTCTAATCTCATTCTAACTCCCTAAAAGTTTCCTCTCCTTCCCCCATGCAATTCTCTTCTGTCTCTCAATTCTTTCCCTTCTACATGAAGTCTAAAATTGATTTATTGAACAAAATCCGGATTTGATTATCCTGTGATGGAATCTGATTAGGAGAGATACTTCCCAGTATGTACTCCTGACTCACAGCTTCTTCCCAAATCTCTGGCTCCAGTTTTACATCTTAAAAGCTACTGAAATAAAGGATACGCTATTACACGTCGTTAGAATAGCGATTAAGACGAGAACATTAGTGAAAGCAAAGAGACAGGTTGCAGAGAGTCTAATTTGGGAGAGTGAAAAAGCGAAAGGCAGAAGTTGTTTTTTTCTCGAATATATGTTTTTACTTTTCAAACATAAAAAGCATAGAAAGTCTATGGGAAAATCTTAAAATTTCAGAGGCTGTAACTTCCTAAAGAGAGCGAAAAAAGATTTTAATTTTCATTATTCTTCAAATTAATTATATTTCAAATAAATTTTCATAAAGATTTTAGTCCTAAGAAGCAATAATTATGTATTTATTTCACTGCTTTGTGAATCTCGTAGTACTTGTATCATATAGAATACGGTACATGCATAAGAATAGTTTCTGTTATAATAGATTGCCGTAAATCTTATGGAGTTGTACCAACGTTTCAATTTCCAAATTTTGATTTGTCGGAATTGAATGGTTATCTTATTGAAGGGTTAATATGTCGATATTTGTTATGCCAATGGGAATAATCTTGCGGTTTCTGATTTAATTTTTTAAACATTTCTTACACAATGCTTTCTATGAAGACCAATGTTCAAACATAATTGAATCTCGATGCTCAACTATGATGAAAATGAAAAAATAAGAAATTGTTCCTCACCGAGCATTCGACTTAAATTTACACTTGAAAAATAATAAAGATGTTAATCCGTGGTGCGATATTGATTATTATATAAACTGTGAAAGGTCAAAGTGTCAACTACTTTCATTACTTGAAATTTTTGGAACAATGCTGAAGAGATATTTGTAACGGGCAACGATTGAGATTCGAGATATAAATTAAACAAAATATCACCATGAAATTAATCAGTTAATGAAAATATATCGTTCTCTAAAATGAAATGGGGTTATTTAAAATTGCTATAATTAGCAGAGTTAAAAAGTAACAAACACGGAGGAATACTTGAAAAAAATTATCCTTCATTGTTTACGAAGTTGAGTCTTTGCCAGGAGATAGTAAGCCTCTAATTTTTTTTCTGCTATATCGGCAATATTTAATATGAAATGTCCTAGGTTTACTGTGAAGGTTTCTTTGATTAAAGATAGTTATAGACATGACGAAAATTAGTAACGTATAGTTAAGCCAGGAAACACGATAGCAAAGCCTGTGTACATCTCGATGATGTAAAGCTTGATTGAGGCAAACCGCTGTTTCCCTATGTTGCGACAGTAGTCGCTATCCGAATTCCGCAAGCAATAATATAATTTTCTCTGTTCCACTAATTAACGAATCAAGATAGTGTCGTTCGGACATTATATTGAGTAATAGTATCTTTCTCGAAATCGCACGTTTCACTTAAAAATTCTGCTCACATAGATGAATCGTTGCTGACAACGTACTAGTTTTATCAAATATAATCTTTATCATATTGAATGAAATGAATCTAGCGTGTAATTATTTCAAATAGGCTTAGTGGTTGGCGATTTTATATGCTCCGTTATGGAGTTCTAATGTCAAACTAAACCTAGAAATGTTACTTTATTTGAATGCTTCAACGGTATAAGTAGATTAGTATTTTGTAGTGATAGTCATTTCTAGTACTATATGGTGATCACTAAATAAAGATCGAGTGATAAAGATTATTCTTCATTCCTAGTTATTCTAGAGTTTTTAGCTAACGTACTATCTCGAAGGTGATACTAATCTGATGTATTACATCTTGCAGACTGTTTAACCTGATATGATCAAACTAAAGTAGACAGTTAATGATTTATACTACTATAGTGACTTTAAGTACTACTATTTGCGGGTTTACAATTTGATCGTTTTGGGAATTCCAACATCTTAGAATCTTTGTAAGTTAATTTAAATTTCTATAATGTTCGGTATTGACTTTAATGTTCTCTTTAAGTTCATTAATAATAAAATTTGAAGGATACTCGCCATACAGTTCCTAAAATACTCTTATTTCTATCTCTTTCCTTTAAAAATTAATTGTAGTGTCTCAGTCGCCCCACTGGTCGATACACTACTTAACCCTTGAATCCCTCTATGTAATCCTCGATACAACCGGTCACCCTAAAAAAAATATAATTAAAGTGATAATATCTATAACTCCTCCCCAATTCTCAAAAAGCAGGCTCTTGTACGTTGTCTGGGATGTACATCCATTGTAAGTCTTGCATGACTATTTCAAGCTATAAACTTAGAATATCTACTCTTAGCTTTTAATTATAATGATGAATTCCCCATCTGTTTGCCTTGATTCATTATACTTAATGTAAATTATGCATTAAAGCGCAAGAGAACTTATTCCCTTCTAATATTATTCTAACATTTAGTGTTCTTGCATTATCAACTAGACTAGTTTTACATTTTCTGCATAATGGCATTCTAAAGATACCAATCAGTCAAAGATATCCTTCACATGAAATTTCCGACTTCACCGAGTGATACTGGAACATAATATGATTAACCTGCCAGTATTACTCTTGTTTCTTCATTAATGTTAGTGGGAATTGGAAAGACTGAGGTAAAAGAGATTAGTAGTCGAAATACAGTATATAAGCGAGAAGGATGCAAATTTTTCATCCTTCCGCCTGATACACAGATTTATACTTTGTACATATCGTTAGCGTCGTCTCCCGTTCGCTTCAAAGAAATATTAAAAATTAATCTTAAGTTATCTAAAGCGTAATTATAATCCCTTTTAAGATTTGGTTTCATAAGAACAATCACTGCATTTAAAATTCTTAATATTTGAATCAAGTTATGTGAATGTTTCTGTATAAATAATTTATAATGAGAATCAGTTTATAAGATCTTGATAGCTATCATAAATAAACGGACACAATTATGAGATAAAGAAATTCATGTTATTGATCTTGAAAATTATCTCTTACTAAGATAAGTAAACTATTTTTAATGCCAACAGCTATCCCTCCCTGATTATAAAAATGAAATTTAGAAAATAAAATTTAAATAAGCTTTAAAAATAAACTTGAATGGACCGTCTAAAATTCTAAAAATTCAATCACTTTACCGTTTACCGTTAATATTATATAAGAAAATTTGGTGAAACTGTGTATTTGACTTCCTTCCCACAATTAATCATTAAAATCAAAAATCTAAAAATAAAAGGCAAATTATCTAAGCCTGTAACTTGAAGTACTTATATTAAAATAAAATTAAAAATATTACATATATAAATAAAGCAATTTCTGAATTATCATTTTCTCTCAACCTATTTACTTCTTACAACGTATGCATGTTTCTTTTTGGAATTTTTACATTTTGATTTTCTATAAAAAATAAAACGATGCGATCATGATATACCACGAAGGGTTTCTAAAAAAAGGAATGAAGGTGCTATACCAGGGAGGGTTCCTAAAAAGGATTAGGACACATCACAATACTTCATATCATTTGCTATAATCAAGAATGATTCTTCTTTATTTGTCAACGATTAACAGTCAAATCGGTTTCGATAAAAATAAATTTTTATATCTTTATTATCGCTTTATCTAGTATTTAAAAGAAATCAACGCGACTGGACCTCTGGGAAGGCACAAAAAAAATCCGATCGTAACTGAACATATACGTAAAATCAATAACTTATGCACTTTTTATACTATACTAATAAGATTAGAAAAAGAAAAAGTTCTGTGTTTAAATATGTGATTTTGCTTAATATATTAATAGTAAACACTTCAATTAAAATTTATTACACATAAAAAACAATTTAATCAAAGTTAAAGAGACTTTATCTCTTAGAGTAAGTATGTCAGACCTTATGTCCTCTTCTAGTTTCAATCCTCTGAATCAGGCATAAGAACAAACGCTGGACGCGGTTCTCTCTTGCAACTACCTTTCAGCAACTTCTTTGTGTTTCATTCATTCTATATGTAGAGATGAAGAATCACCTCTATTGTTTTGTCTTGGGGCTCCTTGTTAAACCCTCGTCCACCCATCCCTCGCTGGACCTTGCTCGAATTGCATGATGAGTCATACGTACGGTATCTCTTTCTATTTATCTGTCTGTGCTTCAGACCGTATACTTCATCATCCATAAATTTCTTCAGGACTTGTTGTTACCCACTTACATCTTTGGGCAGGTTCACAGAACTGCGCACCATCTGTCCCTACAGTCTTCCCCAAGGCGTGCGTTACCAAGTATCTTCTTTTTTACTTTCTGCAATTACAGGCTGTTCCTCTTGTCCTGAACTATCGAACCAATATATGAATCCTCTTTCTATTCTGATTGGTGATAGAGTAACTGCTCATATAATCCTGCTTACTTTACTCAGTCTTGACTGAGTGAAGTGAGCATTTCATCAATCTACTTCCTTTGAGACCTCCAAAGTACTTCATAGCATAATACTTTAGTAAGACGACCAGCTTTGTGAGATATTCATTCACACCTACAGCTTACTTCCTCGTCTCCTCTAATAGTCGTGCAACCTCTCTTCGTGTAAATAAACGTTATTGCTTCTTTCTCCTATTACACACAATTCCAGCGATAGAATCTTCACATGAAGCCAAAGTGTCTTGCAGATTACTCCCATCATTTTCCGTACGTCAACCTTTCTTATCCATCGTCATCCACTCTTGGTTGTTCTTCTGTTTGTATCTTTTGGGAATCTTAATTCGCTCCTATTAGAATAGCATCAGATTTCCAAATTCTCATCATTATCAAAGAAAATAGATTTCTGTCAAATCTCTCTACTGGAATATATTTTCTTTTACAATATTCACCTGAACTCCACCAACTATTATTCGCTTGATTATATATAAAGCACTCAATCTATACTTTGAGCATCCTACCTTATTTGATCACAATAAACAGTCTCTTCACAACTATATCTATTGCATCAATTACAAACTCCCTTGTTTTCGTCTTCTACCTGCCCTTTTATATGCCATTTACAAAAAACTAATCGCCACTTTTAATTCTCTTTTGTCATGTTTACTTTGCTTTCCCATATCTTAATGTTCCTTTTCTAAATTTTCTCTTGCTAAGTCTCTTATTGCTTCCATTCTTTCCACCACCACATCCACCTCATCTGAGATGAATTATCTATTTTCAGATTTATTTGTAAATGAAGAGACATAGTCTCGCATCTCGTAGAAGTCTCTTATGTATCCATTAGACAAGAATGTGGAGATATCCAATTGATCGATATACGATTTGTAATTGCATTTGAGCAAAAAATAGTTATTTGACCCAATCTCGATATTGTCTTTCACAAAAAATGACGGATGAAAATTTTCGAATCGCATCAATCTTTCAATCTACCCATTTTGGCTTGGTTTTTGTAGGCAAGAATGTGAACCTTTTATCCCAAGCTTACATAAGCTCTTTGAAGGCAGCTGAGGTAAATTCTGGGCATTGTCAGAGCTAGAATTTCTTTGGACTCGAATGCCGAAAAAAAAAATAGTCCCTTCTTGTAAAGCTGAGCAAAATTCTTGCTTTTCTTGATTTACAGCGACTAACTCGCAAATAACGAGTCCCAGAAAACATCTCTAAATACGAGAATGTGTTGGCACCTGAAATTGAACATGTGGGAAGTTCCTTATACTATCCACATTGTTACTCTAGAAAGGAGTTAAGAAAGCCAATCTGTTGATTCTGCTTGGAGTCTAACCTTTAACCTTTGGCACAGATACGGGCACTGTGACAGTACTCCTACTAATACTTAGATAGGAAAAACGTATCTTTCTCAAACCGTTTTTCATCCTTTCTGTCCTCCCATGCCACTTCCAATGAAGAATGGCAATGATCAAATCAATGAAAGATCAATGCTATCTGGACTGTATAACATTGAGGTTCCTTTTCTTGTTGCTCATAGACAAACACTTTCTTATTGAAAAATGTGTGGAAAGTATTGGGTTTTCCTTTAGCCACTTTACTAATCTTAATCTAGGCAATTTCTTTCCCATTGAAGTTTTTCTCCACTAAATAAAAAACTTTTCTGTAAATAGGGGTTTCTTTTCTTCCTTTAAAAAAATAACGTTTGGAGCTTTCGCTGGATGCCTACTCAATAATCAGCGGTAGATATGTTTTTTTTTTTCCATCTATATTTTATAGTGGTGAAAAAACTATTAACAAAAAATTCCAACGGCTAATCGTCCCGTCTGTTGATTATTACGAAATATAAAGCAAAGAGGTTGATTATCAGTCAAGTTCCGGCAACACCGATTTTTACAAAAAATCACAGGAATTATTTATAAACCATTCTTTCTATTATTTATTTATTTTCGCCTCTTAACACTCTTGAGACGAAGGACAATGGCTTTTCTTTGCCATCTTCCGACATTTGGTAAAGAACTCCTCCAATTCCTATTTGGACTTATATATTTGAGATAATAGCAACTTGAATAATCTGAAAAGTTAGCAGTGAGGTTGAACAATCAATTTCTCTTTTAAAGTTCAAATGCTTTTTGGTGTTCTTCCCTCCATTCAAACTTAACATTCTTCTTTATTAAGTTATATAATGGTTTCGCAATTAGTGCAAAGTCACTAATAAGAAACGAAAAGTACGAGAAAACTATAAGATGTATTTTGCTAATAACGTTTGGAATACTCTTCTTGATTCTATTTTCGCTGGGAGTGGATTCCGTCTCTTCCTATTTAAATCCTAAATATAGTTCTATCTTAGAATAATACCATTGTCAATTTAATCTCTAATTTGTTTCTCTAAATGCAAAAACTTCTTTAAGTTTTCATTGTTCCTATTTTCCCATTATTAAATACATATACTCTTAAATACACTGGGCAATAGTCCTAAAAATGTTTCATGATATACGCGACTGCATCGTTCTAGCATAGGTACTAGGGGCTTTGCGAGCCCAAATAATAATCTGTGGGCAGAAAAGCTTTCCTTTACGATTACCATTATTTCGTTTTTTCCTCTCAATCACACTATAAAATCCTACTGCCTACGGGACAAAATATCTCGTCTATGAGGGCAATGGTAACATCTGGGACGCTAAAGTTTAGTACCGGTAGCTATCCAAGACTTTGATTTGATTCTTTGGCCACCAAATAGCGAGAGCTAGTGGTGATAACAACCTAATATATCCCTTCTTTAAAGCTGCATCGAAAATTATCTATGTCTCCATGTCTCTATTCTGTCTATATACTGTTTCTATTCTCTCTCTA
>JABUQX010042079.1:0-44117 GCA_015478945.1 Trachelipus rathkii
TAAAGAAGAAGAAGTTAATATATTAGTTTTTGGTATCTTAAATATATATATGTTTTACACAAAATATAAAATAAATTCTTGAAGTTTCTTAAGCAAGTGTATATTAATTATTCACATTTAATTGTTTTATATTAGTGAGGGGGTGTTTATTAGGGTGTAATTCGTATACTAAGCAAGGGTGTTATATATTAACGTTAATAATAATAATAATATATAGTAAAATAGAATATAAATAAACAATTGATTTATGTTAATTACATAGTTATTTATTATATTATTCATTTGAGTTGTTTGAAGACCTTAGTTCTTAGTATCTTTTAGTGCTAATATTTGGTTATATTTATGTTTTTATATAGCCGTTTTTTTTTTTTTTTTATGTGTTGTATTTTTTTTATTTATTCACCTATTTATATATGTATTATTTTTACATGTTATTTTATATTATTTTATATATATATATTTAATATATTTATATATATATATATATAATATTATTATATAAGTATATATTATATATAATATATTAATATATTAGTAGTTATTATTAGTTATATATTATGTATATTATATGGTATATAATCAATAATTGTACATCTATGTATATTATACTATATCCTTTAATTAAAAATTAATCATGGCGTTAGGATATTACGTTATTATTAAATTTCTTTAAACTTTTACGTTTTCGTGTGTGATATTTTTGTTTTGTTTCTAATATAGCTGGAAGGGAAAAAGCCTTCGCAGCTGTTTTAGGAATGTAGAAAAATTCCAGTACTTTTTCGTAGAAAAGAGTTTTTTAATAAGTAGAGGTAAGAAACATTTAGGTCAACTTAATGGGCAAAGAGTTTTAAAAAATAATTTCTTACTGATAATGTGTTCGATAAAAATTTGAAATTATTAAAGATTTAAATATGCAATATATGGTTATATAAAAATTATAAAAATTTAAAATGTTACATTACCTAAAAAGCCAATTATTTTAATATGCTTCATGAAATCTCCATATGGAAAATGGTTATTTATTAAAATTGATAATTATAATTGAGTTGACACTAATTACATTTTTATATTATTCCATTATATGTCTCTATAATTTTTTATGTGATCTTTCTCATGCGGAATTTTCTGTGGGTCATGTTTAGAGTTAAAAGTCTACCTTTGTAGCAAAATAAAACTTTGATCATATGTGAAGATATTGAAGTGACCTCATATAATGATCCATGCAGCTGTTCCCATTCAAAGGGGAAACGAAAAACATTTCCCCCTATATTGTGGATGCGTTTGCAGGCAAATTTCCATTTATTCATTGTCTCACTATTATCGTCATTGCAGTATACGTCAATATGTTCTCAAGGGTCCGAACCTGGCCGACGCCCAACGACTCAAAAGCCTCTACTAATTCGACGGCATTGAGAGGCATAAGTAAGGATTTAGATGTTATCAAACAAAATTTTCAACATCCATCTTGAATATACCATATATTATAGTATATATATTATATATATATATTAATATATTATTACATATACTTAGGTATATTATTATATATATATATATATTTATATAGTATATTATATATATATATAGTATATTTATATATTTAATTAGTAAATTGATATATAGTTTATATATAGTTTTATGTATTTATATTATAGTATATAATCATTGATAGTGATAGATATTTATAGTTAGGTAATATTTATGTTATATTCATATACAACTTACTTTATATTATGGATATGTAATATTAATATTTATATTTATTACTATACTATATATATTTATATTTAGTATGATATATAATAGTAGTATATTTTTATATATTTAATTATATTTATTATTTATTATATTTATATATATATTTATAGTATATATTATATATAAGTATAATTATTTATTCCCAAAAGAAAGCTTTCTATAAATAAAAGTTTCGGAAACACCTAAAAAAGAAAAATAATAAAACAGAAACAATTTAAAGGGACACAAACGTTTGTGTTGCATTTTTGGCAACCCAAATTATTATGCAATATTACTTATTTCTATTATTCATTATTATTATTATTATTATATTTTTATTATTTATTTCTCTATTGATTTGCATAATTAAAGGTTTAACTGAGGATATAAAGAGAGACTTACTTCCTTTCATGTCATGTAACTCTCTTTATTATGACCTGATGCTAATTTATTCGTCCTAAAAAATGATATTTGTATGGTAGTTACTTATTATATATGTATATTTATTAATTATATATTAATATTATATTTATTATTTATGGAGAGTGTGTTATTATTATTTATTATTATTGATTATTATTATTTGAATTTATTTGTATTTATTTATTTATATTATTACATATGTTGCAGATGGAAAAAAAGAATGCTTCGAGGTGCGCAAATCATTCGTATTTATCCTACTATGAAAATTGAGAAATTTAAAGTTTATGCTGACATTTATATTGTTGTAATAATTTTTAAATCAGAAATTATTGATGAATTTACTTGTATTAATATTAAGAATTAATTTAATTTTAGAATTCAATATTATAAGTTAAACGCTGCACTTCAACTTTGACAACTTATTTCATTTTTATGGAAGAATCTTTAAAAAATAAGGCAGAGGGAGATTAAAAACTAATTCTCTTAGTATTCTTTCATCTCCTTTGTTTCCGATTCTTCTTTTTTCTTTTCCTTTACTCATATTGGCTGCAGCGTTTGAAAGGGCAAGTAAGAAGAGCCAAGGAAAGGAATTGCAAGCCATTTTGCCCAGCACAAAAAACGAATTGTCCGTTCTTGTGTAGGATTGAGCGAAAGCAGTTTTTAAAGAAACGAGCCAAGCTGCGCACTGATTAAGTTTCGATACTTATCTCGAACTGAGGAACTGGTCCTCTTCGTTTATATATTAAACACATTTTGCTGCGGCGACATATTCGCACAAAACGCGCGATCTTATTATAGTATAATGTTGTTTTATTGTGAGCGGCATTTTCTTAAAAAATTCCTAAAATTCAACCATACCCTTAAATTCTCAACCTATTTCAAAACTCACATTATAATATATATTGTATTAATTTTATGTATATATATATATTAGTATATATTTATATATTTTATGTATATATATATTGTATTTATAGGTTAATTATATATATATATATATATATATACGTAATTAGTAGAATTAAATATTTTCTTCTAAAGGTATATAGCATTGATAATTCTATTTTTTGTGCTATGAGAATTCTGCAATACGGGGGGGTTAGAATTTAAGTGAATAAACCTAATATTTAATTATATAGTATATATATATACGTATAATATATATATTCTATGTATTTGAGTTTAGTATAGAATTTATCAGCCATTGTGTATTAATATAATTATTATATTGGTATTATTTATTATATATATTATTATAGCATCTTATGGTCCTATGTCGAGCTAACCTATAAAAAATAAATAGACCCCTATAGTTTGTTCGGAGATCATGATATGCCTGAGAAGACCCTCCCAAATCATAATTATTATTAAGGGTGTGTGTGGTCTAAAATTATATATAGAATTCTATTATTATGTTTTTTGTCTTGTGTATATACTCGTAATATGTTTAGTTATACATATTATATAATATATATATATTTTAGAAAGGTTATATTTTATATATTTGTGATATTGTAGTATGAGTAATGACATTGTGATATTTGTTATATATATTATTCGTATGTTTTAATTTATGTTCTCCAAAAAAGTAGGTGCCATCCATTGTTTTTACTATTAATTATATTTAATATGATTATATTTATTGGTTTTGGTTAATAAAATTATTTTGAATGATTTTTCTGTTTTTAGATAACATCCCGTGTCATTTTTGTGCAATATATTGATATCAGCGTCATAGTAGTAATAACAAGGAAGTTTGATGTATGTATTATAGTATGCAAGACGATGTCAGCGGTATCAATTAATCCAATTTTCGGGGTTTTTCTCAATCCAGTTTATCGCAATTGTTGATTCATAGTCATCGCTCCTAGCTCATGCTAAGTAGTGTTATTTCTGTTATGTTTTGCTTTATATTTTAGATAATCAATTCTATTATAAATCCTATATATTTAGGTATTCAGACTATTTATTATCTAAATATATAATTTAGTAATATAAGTATATTATTTTTATATACTTTAATAATATATATATTGTGAGTATATATATATATACTATAAGTTGCTTATCATTAGGGTTATTAATATATTTAAGGTACATCCTTGATTCAGTATATATATGTTAGATACTGCCAAAGTATAATGTTATTTATTTTTTTTTAGCTATCGGGCTTGGTTTTACCTCTATATTATATTTTTAATCATATACTGGTGCGCCTTAGGTAATATAAATACAATATATATATAATTATTATATTATGATATATTATATTTTTTCTTTAATATATTAAGCTATATTTCTATGAGTTATTATATATGTACGTATAGCACGAAGGTCTGCAGCCAACCTTTTACTTCCAACACTAGTCAACATTGCTGTTTGAGTGCATACAGTAGAGATAATTAAGCGTTATACCGACCTATTGTGCATTATTTTTGTGATTTACGTCTATAAAAACAATCAAAATTGCGAGAAAACCTGAATTTAGAGATAAAGATTGTATGGTATTACTTTGTCTTTGTGACGATTAGAAGAGTAGAATAATGAGAATCGAGGTAATGAGTTAGTAATTTTGATTGAATGTTCATACAATCCTATGTATTCGATTTGATTGTTTTATCATAACGGAGGTGGGCGGGAGAATGATATGCCCATAATACTCAAGTAAGGGCGTATTTAATCTAGTGTTTTCCCTCTATCTATACTTCCTCTGACCCAAAGCCAAGTTCTAACCCTATATGGGGTTTGTCTTTTGTGCTCATTTCTTGACCTTCAGAACATTATCTTCTAAGTTAGTCAAGTCTCTGAGGAGCACCCCCACGTGTCGAAATCTTGTCCACCATATATTTGCAAAAACGTTTTCGTTGGAACGATACATCTCCTTGATCTACAGCTAAAGCCGCTACTTGTGTCTTGTTTTATTCCTACGTGTGTATAAAAGAAAACTCGCAGTAAATTTTTGTGTGTTTTTTCGTGAAATCTCTGAGTATATCTCTCATATGAAAGCAAGTGGGTAATTTATTTTCATAGAAATAAATTTGTGTGAACACCGTTTGATAGCCCTCTTTCTCCATTGCGAACTTGCTTTGAAGCTCTGCCTACATCCAGAACCAAATTATATTAGCATATCAAGACTTGCTTTCTCTCCAAATCCCTTTGCTTGGATGCTCTAACGCATGCTCGTTAAAGCACAGAAGACATAGCGTCCTCATCAGGAGAGTTTATGGAGGAAATCATCCACAACGAAGGCTGCTCCAGCAGTGCGCCAAAACAACTCAAATTACTGTCTTACCAACGGGGACGCACCGTGCCCCCGCACCTCTCATTAGTATACAGGCATGACACTCTGGTAATTACACCATGCTAACTCAACCACATTCCTTACCGCTGGAGTGGTGGCAAGGTAAATCCTTATGCCTCCACAACCATGGAGCCCCATATTACCACTAATCTGTTCAAACACCGCCTTTCCAATACGATTCCCGAAAATTTGAAATTATTTGGACAACATCTAAAAACAAGAACGTGGAAAGGAATCTTAATAGTCCAACTTCATCACTTCTTTGAAATGAAAAAGGCTAGATGCTTAGGTCCATAACTGAAAGTTCAAAAGATCACTTTTGCAAAAATGCCATTTCATCCGATCAGATTAATTTTTCCATTTATTATTATCTTTATTTTCAATAGTTTTTTCAAAATTCACGGAGTCATAATCTTCCACTTCTTGGGTGATTGTTATTTTATCTTTTAGTTTTTTATGTTCATCTTTAACAGTTAATTCATCTGCAAATATTTCATGAAATTCTTCATTTGGTGTATAGTCGACAACACCTCGAGATTCTTTCATAGATTGAGGTAAAATGTATAAATTCTTATAATCGGTTACTCGAGAACACGCGACGTACAATTGACCATGAGCGAAATAACTCACTTCCTCTAAAAGTAAACTGCAGTAGTAGAATGTCTACCACTGACTTTTATTTATCGTCATAGTGAAACATAATTTTAAGGGATACTGAGTCCTACAGAAATTAACTGGAGTATCCTGTGCCTGTACACGTATTCTGGGTATGACTACCTGCTGGTCTTCGAATGCGCCGTATAAGATCTTCCTGACGACACAATTATTTTTAAGATTTTCGATCAGTATTCAAGTTCCGTTACATAATTTTGGGGTAATAGATTTATCATCACTATAGCTACACACCCAACCTTTAATTTCAATTCACGTGCGGTAGGGAAGGAGGAGACAATTTATTAAGAAACGAAACTGGATAATCGGCAATGGTTTCTGCTTCACCTAATGTATCATGACTGAAATACCTTTTATATGCTCCCTTAACTCTTCTAGAAATACCTACATTTAATTCATTTACTCTATACTTTATTGAAGCAATAAAGCACCTCCTCAAGAAATATCTAAAGCTGCTAGAGTGGCCTGACATATCACAGCATATGAATATGGCTTTAAGACTGCCCCATATTCATAACACATATTAGAACTTTAGATTACTAATACTTATTATTCCTTTAACTTTAAATCTCACTACTATACTATAACACATGTAACAACATAACCCTACATGTTAAGACCAAACGAGCATACTCAAGGATCTAAATTTCATTACAATTATAATAATTCACTATACAAAACGATTAAATTGAACCAGATTAATAGCCAGCAACTCGCAACCTAAGAATAATCACTTAATACTATTCTAATGAAACTCACGTAATAAGAGAATAATAGAATAGACTAGATAAAGAAGATAGTAGATTATACTCATGCAATCATCCGTAGCACCTGATCTCATTAAAGATCCAACAAAGCATAACCATAGAGCATAGGATAAAAAAGATATAGATTATAATAGCACACGAGTAGGAGAAACACTTGCGTAATAACACAGACTAGCGCACTACGATTCATAAAACGAATATTAAAACTAAATAGCGTATTCTTTTCTTTCTGCTTACAATGGCGAACACCAATAGAGTTATAACCTTACTCTTATATATTATTTACATTCATACTTCCTACCTTTCAATTACCACATCCGAGCCAGACAATACTCCATGAGCTAATATCCCTCGCGACAACTCTTCTCAGCATTCGACACGACTACAACACGAACACAATATAACCATCCCACGCGTATATAAGACCGAAAATGACGAAATGGATGCGGGGTTTCAAGGCAGCACACTACTCCCTCATCTCCATTCCCATCATTCTAACTATCCCCAATATTTCATCCAGCCACATCCCACGACCCTTATCACTCCAGAACCTCACCACCACAACACATAACTACTCACACACATACACTACACACCGGACTACAACTATACAACTGCACTATCTACACTTACACAACTATATACTATACTATCACTAGAACTACTGATTAACTTTTCATAACCTCCATCACCATATACAAATAAACTAACCATAAACGAGCACTACACATACAACAACCTCACCTGACCTCACTACATCCGCTATTACCAATCTCCTAAACACTAATCACACTACTACCATTGACATTACATCCATTATACTTCTACACACTTTACAATTATATATAGTACGCCAAATAGTAAAAGCAAAATATATTAAATCACTATATAAGTAGTGTGCATATGAACTGATTAATAATACAAGTGGAATTAATGATATAAAAATATATTTGATTATATTATTATAATTAATAATTATATTATTATTATTAATAATTATAATATTATATATATTAATAATATATAAATGATATAGAAGTATAGCGAAGTTTTTACTTTTTTTCATAGAATCAGAATAAATTTTTTTTAGTAATAAAAAAATAAACTAATGGCAGCTGTGAAAAGGGTCGCCCATATATATTTATTAACAAAAAAAAGAAGAGAGAGAAAGAGGAGAGAGAGAGAGAAGAAGAGAGAGAGAAGGAGAGAGAAGAAGAGAGAAGAGTAGAGGCAGATGAGAGAGCACTGAGCGACATAGTGCGTGATGCTATAAAAAGACAACTTAGAACTTCCATTAGCAGAAAAGAGCGCGTGACGAACAGATAAAGATAACAAAGGAAAGAGGAGCAAGTAAAGGAAACATGAACGATAGATAATGTCGATAAAAAGTAAAGATAAAAAGATACAAATTAAATATGATAATAATAATATACCATATATCTACTAATACCTGCTATAATATACTCCATATTAACTACTATCATATAGTAATATCGCCTGTTGTAAATCTCAATAAATACCTAAAATATATATAATTATATCTTCTTCATTATCTCTCATTTTCTCAATCCTTGTTTCAATTAAAGATTTGAGAATCCCACACATAAACCTTTACCTACATCCTATAAAATACGCACCTATAATTGTTATCTTCATCCAATACAAGTCCGTCAGTGAACTTAATAGCACGACGTCACTCTATTCGAATTAATACCAAAATACTCTTAATAAGCATATATCACTCCACTACAAACACACTCATATAACTTATTCCATAACTATAATTTCTACAGTTCCCCCCTTTCTCCCTTAACCCTATCATTAATATCGGTTATCTATACCTTTATAATATTCGCTCTCCTCCAATCCTGAGAACTAATATAACCTCCGCTCAACATAAAACGCATTATATTTACACAGGCTTCCAAATCCAATAACATAATCACCATCTTAATCTACGACTACTTCCAACTACTATTGATACATTCTCACTAGTACTTATTATCTATCTTTATACCTACCAGTATTTAACCAATCATACTATATACAAACTTTCTATACTCTATATATACACATCACTACCTATCCATCCATTCTAATTAAAACTAACAATCATTACCTCATAAAATACAAAATATTACACTTCATTTCCACATTTCACTCAATTTACTATCACTTCAGACATAATAACTTATTAGCTGAATAACATAATGAGTTAATATAAATATCAATGTATGCATGATATTACGTAAGTGTTCTTCCATAACTCATAACCTCATCTACATACCATTATCATTCATATACAAAAGCCACCTATCCCTATACTATTATTTAACAAGCAAATTCCCCTTAATTCACATTCTTAAACTTTTAAGCGTATGCTTCCTTCCAATAAAGAGCATAAGAAAAAGTTTTATGGTGTAGTTGGTTGGAAATTTGATGCATCATCCTCACTTTATTTGTTATCCAACATCTTGTAAAATCATTAATAAAATATGCCAGTGTATATATAAAGGCGTAGCATTCTCCTCCAACGTATGCACCTTATAGTATTTATCTTTAATTTCCTCCTTATATTTAAGTAATATAACGAGCTAATTTTTACATTGAATCATTTGCGTTAGTACACTTCAAAAAAAATACCTTTTTTATGTATTTTTCTTTAATAACTTTACTTGATACCCTTCATCATCCCCACTGTTTGAACCATTCTTCTGACAGTTGTATTAACTTACAATTTCCTACCTTAAGTAGCATACTATCCTCAACACACTTCTTAATGCATCTACAACAATAAGCTTCCTTAATCATTATTCCCCCATGATTTGTTCAGTCAATCAACTGTTATCACATTCAAACCGATAATCAGTTCAACGCTCTTATCACATACTTATAACTGCGTATATGGTTCTGCTAACTTAACTGGCTCACTCTTAAAATTATACCTACCTACTTCCTTTCGTATCACCTATATCTCAGTCTCGCATCCAAAGCCCCCACAATAATCCTAATTTAAAATTAAACATAGTAACAATATCAATAATGATTTAGGAGATGGTATAGCGAAAACCAAGTCACATATTTGATAATCGAGTTCGTACATCAATATCACGTGTCAGGAAAAGTGCGCAAATGAAGAAGAATATAACATAAAAAAACATAAATTAAATAACTCATTTGCAAACTCTATGAACTAATTTATCTTCCGATCGCGCAAACCGTCTAAAAATTTCGAAAAATTGAAAAATTGATTCTACGATAATATTTCAGATATAATAAAAAAAAAAAATTAGGTATATAATTTTATACGCTTATAATCTGAATAAATAAATTTAGCAGATTTAATTGGAATTAAATCTTTCTTTGAATATTTTCAAGTAAATCTGAGCATATTATAATAATTATTATATATAGATTGTATAATTTCAAATATTTCTACATAGTTATAATAATAATACTATTATTATGTATGACATAATATATTAATATAATTATAAACAAAATATAATAATAAATATATATTATAAAATATTATATAAATATAAAATAATAATATATAAAATAAATATAATTAAATACAAAATTAAAATAGTTAAGTTTATTAAAATTATAATATATATATATAAATTATATAATATAATAATAATAATATTATTATATATATATAATATAATTATAATTACTAGACAATAATATAAAAATATATATAAAAATATACTAATAGATATATATATAATATATATATATAAACTTAATTATTATATTTAATATCTAAAAGATGTTGTATCTTTATGGAAAAATAAATGAAAATAAATATGTATGAAATTTCGAAGTCCTATCAAACTAAATGATATATATATATTCATATCGGAAGTAACTAATAAATTATTAATAATATATAAATAATAACATATATATATATATATATATATAATATATATAAATAATATTATACATATATAAAAAATATATATATTATAATAAAATATATATATATAATATATATAATATAAATATATAAAATAAAGTATATATATATATAAATAAAAATAGAATAATATATAATAATATATTATAAATAAATAGTATATATATTTATATAATAATTAATATATAATATATAAATGATAAATATATATATAATATATATATATATACTATTATAATTATATCATAATATAATAATACTTATATATAATTATATGTATAGTAAATATACCAGAGTTTTAAATACACCTATATATAGGAGTATAAGAGCAGGGTAGGTAGCTTCATACACAGTATCAAATATATTTCAAAATAATTATTATTAATAATAGGATAAATTAAATGGTAAAGGGAACTAAATTATTGACATTCATATGAAAAGTGTAAAATTTTTTTTAGATTTAATAAATAATAAATTTAAAAGAAAAATCCTTTTGCTATAGGGTGTTCAATACGAGTGTTGAAAATACAAGGAAATTCAATTTTGAAATTTCCTATCCCCTGTTTCTGTAAAGTCATAAACACACTTTGTATTACGGCCGATGGGCGTATAGTATGTAGTCTAGATATTGAATATAAAATATATAAGAAAAAGCCAAGCATCATACCTTGTGTTCGAGCGAAAAAATACGCAAATATCGCGAGAACGAAAATTTCATACAACCTAACTCAAAAATTTACAATTTTATTTTCCTAAATCTCTCTCTCTCTCTCTCCTCTCTCCTCTCTCTCTCTCCTTCTCTCTCATCTCCTCTCTCTCGTTCTAACCTATATATATAAATTTTATTTTCTAAATAAGAATGCATAAAATATTTCGCAAAATATATTTACCTATATCTACATAATATAGCTTTTCTCTATAAATAAATATATATATATATAGTTATATATTACTAGACTGTCCTACCAATTATAACCTTCAAATAGCCACCTGGAATTAACCATTAATATATATAGTATATATATATATATATATATATACTAATATATATATTTAGATTATAACATATGTCTATAACTCTATATCATTATAAATATAATATATATAAGTATATATATAAAATATATATATATATTATATACTACTTATGCATATTACCATATGTAGTCCAGTAATAAATATCATAATAATATCATATAAATGATATAACAGATAATATAAATAATATAATAATTTTATACATATATCTAATATATAATATAAGATATACTCTTATTATTGATAAATATAGATATTGGGTAATTAAAATTATCAGCAATACCATACCGAGATCCTCCAACTCTACCTGACTGATATATATATATATAGTACTAGTGTGAGCTGTTCTCTCTCTCTCTCTCTATCATATATCCTCACTCTACTCGTCTCATCCTCTCGCGTCTCTCTCTCCCTCGTCATCTCACTCATATATACATATATATATACTACTATAACTATTATATATCACTTAGCATATCTCATTACTATCTATCCAGCACTATATCTAGATCACATAATATCTATCTCACCTACTTAATCGTTAATAATAGTCAGATCTGTCTAAAAAATAAAAAGACGAAAATATACTTTAATACTATAGCATAAATAAATATATATAAATTGATGAAATAATAAGATTAAAATATGAAACTAAAATATATATAATTGAACAATAATTATATTATGATAAAATAAATATTAGTAATATCAATAGTATATATATACACAAATATAAATAATTAATTACACACATAATATTATTATATAGTAAAATATTAATTATATAAAAAACCCAAAAAAAACATAGAAACAATATATTAAAGTAATAATAATAAAAATTAATACAATAAATAATAAATAATAATAATTAATAATAAAATAAAAAATAAAAAAAATAATAAAAATAATAATTAATAAAACAATTATATATATATATATATAAATAAATATAATAAATATAAAAAATAAGTAATATTAAATAATAAATAAATAATTAATAGAATAAATATATTAAAATAATTAAATAAACAAAGAATAATTAAAATAATAATAAATAATAAACATATAAAAATAATCTTAAATAAATATAATAAAATTATAAATTTTATAGATAATAATAAATATAATTAGAAATATAAAAAATAATTAATATAATAATATGTAGAAAATACAAACAAAACTTAATATCTAAAATAAATATAAAATAAAGTATAATAATAATAATAATAAAATATATACAATAATAATATAATTAATATTCAATAAATTAATATAAATTAAATATTAATATATAAAAATATATAATAAATCTTTTAGTATATATTTAATAATAAATATAATTAAAAAATAATATAATAAATAATAAATATAAATTAATAATAAATAAAAATAGTAAATAATTTTGTAAATTAATTATATAGAATGAAACAATAAATTATATAATATAAAATAAAATATCTATTGTAAATAAATTAAATTAGATATGTTAAAATTAAATATATAATAAATAAAAAAAAAATATACATAAAATTTAATTCAAAAAACTAAAATTAGGAAATTAACTAGAATATGATATTGAACTTCTATAAACCAAATTAATAAATTAAAAGTAAATAGTGTATATATTTATATATAATATATATAATATAAAATAAATATATATATATATACAAATATTAATACTCTATTAATTGTATACTTCAGCTTACTATTATTACAAAAATTGCAAAAATATAGGTCATTCATTCATCTATTAATTATATATTATATAGATATAGTAAAGATATCTAATATGAAAAATCAAGAATTATATATATCTAATATCTAGTACTTACTATATATATTATAAGGGGAATAGTAGTTAATATACTAAACCGTAAAATACGCTACTTTCAACGGTACTTAACCTGGGGACCCTCCTCTGTTGGGGATAACGGGATAATTACCTGGTTGTAAAATTTATCAAGAGAATGGGGTAGAAAAGTGTTCTTCTAGTTATTTAATAAGAAATATTATAATATGCCATAAAATAAAATAATATATCATATATATATAATATATACAATGTAAATATTATAATTTAAACTATATATATAATAATGTAATATAAATATAAATAGATATATATATAATAATATTATAACTTAATATATAATATTATAATAATAAAAATAACCATATTCAGAATTTATATCA
Source organism: Trachelipus rathkii (assembly GCA_015478945.1). Taxonomy (NCBI): domain Eukaryota; kingdom Metazoa; phylum Arthropoda; class Malacostraca; order Isopoda; family Trachelipodidae; genus Trachelipus; species Trachelipus rathkii. The sequence goes on from JABUQX010042079.1 coordinate 14,063, forward strand.
TATTAATATATATATATAAATATATTATATATTATATAATTAACATATAATTATATATTAATATATATATATTAATATATATAAATATATATATATATATATAATATATAAAATATAATATTATAGATATAATACTTACCTGTATAAACGTAATAAAAATTCTGAATTATTATATACTAAATAATATAATTAATATATATAAAATATAATAATATATATCTTTTATATATATCTACATATATAATATATAATCTATATATTATATAATATATATATATATAATAATACTACTATATATTTATAATATATGAATAATATATATTATATATTATATTTATTATAACATATATATATAAATATAAATAATATAATATGATAATATATATAATATACTAATATAAAATATATAATTATTATAAAAAATAATAAATATAAATATATATATATATATAAATAATAATTATATATATATATCTTATCATTTTAATAATTATTATATATATATATATATATATATTATTATATAATATATATATATAGAATATAATATATATAATTAATATATAATAATAAATAATATATATATAATATATACTATAAATATATAATATTTATATAAAATATAATCAATAAGAAAGTAAAAATATATAATCACTAATGTATACTATACTATATATATATATATATTATATATATATATACTATATTGTCTAATCGATATATATATATAATAGTCATATCTAAAATAATAAATACCATATATAATACCATAATATCATTATTATCATTATCAATAGTGAATTATTCTCTACTAGTGTACCAGAGATAATTAATATATAATTATAATATGTATAAAACTTATAAATCATATATAGTACAAACTTATATACTAATATGCACTATATACTACTAATATATAACTGTTATCATAGTGGCTAAGGTGTGATAATACGGAAATATACTCTATAACTCGTCTTCGTCATACTTAGCTGTACACTTATACAATCTACGCTATTACCCAATATACAAAGTTTTTCTCGCCGTTATACCCACTACCGTACATTATCGGTTTCGGCATTACTATACCTCATTCCAACCAATATAATATAAACATGTACACACATACTTACTTTGGTAATCTCATAATGGGGTAGGTTTCAAGTAAGCTTATTTAATATAGAAAAACAATATCCCCTAATAATCTATAAAAATATTATAGAGTGGATTTTCTATCAAATTAGTAAATACTCATTATATATAATCATATATATAAATAGTATATTATGATATATATTATAATATATTAATCTATATTATTATGTAATTATAATATTAATATAAATAATAATAACACTACAAATACTATTATTCTACATCAACGACATAGTCAATACTATAAAGTAATCAATATATATATAAGAACATACAACCTAAACAAAGCACCACCGACTCACAATATTTAAAGAAACACTAAGTACAAAAGGCCAACTACACAATATGTTAATTACGCAGGAGTAAATTAATAATTACGTAATTTTGTATTTGCCGGAGCACAAGTAACCTTTTAATGTTGGTAAATATATACATATATCAGTTTATACTAATATAAGAAAATATAAACAATCTAAATCAAATATATATTCACTTATAAATAATAATACGAGTAATAAACTCGTACTAATATAATTTCCCTGGTACATGTAAATCCATATATACTCTATAATATAAATATACAACATATTATTATTAATAACTATCATATATATATATAAATAATATATATATAATACAAATTACAATGAAACAACATATCAAGAAAACTAGTTCTATTTATTGTATGTATACTATAGGCAACGTCAATAATACAAAAATCTTTTAAAATAATCACTCATTTAAATAAATAATATTCAAAATTAAAACATCTTCAACCATCTTTCACAAAACACAAATTCAAGACACCATTTCTTTATGAAACTTCAATCATCTTGCAACATTTTAAGTAACACTCAGGTATCAACCACGAAGTGTAGTGACCCGCTTTCATATTTTACCAATTAACTCAAAATTATACTACTCAATCACTTCTCGACTCTCCACACATCCACTTTATTTCAAGGAATTTACTCAACCTCGTAAAACATAATACGTTACCGTTCCTACTTAGAGCAATCATTCACAACTACTCTCTACTTGCCACTACATGGAACCTGAAGTTAAGCTGTCCATTCAAATACCAATCTCCCGCCTCACGCAATTGTGTTCAGTATCGTCCACATGACATCATTCCTTACATATTATGTTACCTTTAGTAACTCCCCTACCCCACCAATATAACTTATACCCGTATCTTATATAGTTAAATCCCCGAGAAATTATATATACTAAAGTAAATAAAGGTGATATGAAAGTCGTAATAGGAGCACAAATCAATCGAAAGATACAGGGGAAAACTTGTAAGAATATTGCATCCCTCCTCTCCAACCTTATACTAGACTATACTACTATCTATGACCCATATATACTCACACCTCACTATACATAAATCATATCACTACTATACTATATATATATATACTATAAATCAATATTATTATATTAAGTATATATATATACTACTACCTATTAATATATATATGCATATATATACTACATATATAGATATATCTATATATATAATATTATATATATATATAGTAATATTATATATAATTAATACTACTATCCTCACTACCCTCCCACTAATCACCTACATCACAACATATACCCCCCCCTACCTCACCTCCCCCTATATAATATAAATATTGGGAATATGATACGGCTCACTAATACCCAATTCAGTAAACTATATGTTAACTCATATGTATAAAACCCTAAACCACACACAAACTAATATACATAACAATGACTCATTTACACTGTCAACTATAGAATTTTATATATCAACCAGATTTCCGCTATCGACACGGGCACATGATGAACCCAGTTAACAGCTAAGCACTCACATTAGATATATAACATAAAAAAACATATTATAGTATATCACTATATAATACAATAAATAATGCAATTATGCTGTATTACCATAATAGAAGAAATTATATAAAACAGCTATATAAATTACCAATTAGTCTTTATTTAAATTTAATTAATATAGTTTAGTAATTCAAAGGCTAGTCAATATATTCTAGACATAAAAAAAAGAATTAATTTAATAACTAAAATATTTATATAATAATCTACATCAATACTATACGAAATAAAATTAATATATACGAGGAAAGTATATGAGTATATAAAGTGTCGATTTAATAAAATACAAGTAGCAAATTAATAGTTATACTGTTAACCTACTAAGGTACATATTAATATATATAAAACCGACATCGCTAATTAGAGAAATATGTTTTATGATACATATACTCACTTATTTAATAGATATCAGAAATTCTTAAATGAAAAATACATAATATGCTGATCAAGAAACGCATTCAGGAAATCGTCGTCATAATTAGTATAATATTATATAATTTAAAATTACTCATTATAAAAATAATTAGATAATATTATAATAATATATATATATATATATTATATAAATATATATATTATATATATATATATATATTATATTACAACTCACACACACATACAAAGCACACACATATTTCATATAGATAATCTATATAGAATCAGAAACATATAAAATATATATTAATTAATATACATACCGTGCGGAAAAATATTAAACCAAATCTGGTACTTAATTTGAATAATAGGTAAAAATATAGAGAAAATATATGTATAGTTATATATTATAGGAAGGTATTAGAGTTTAGATATATGAATAAAAAAAATCTCATAACTTAAAGTTTGATAAAAATAAGAAAATAAATAATATAATTATATTTTATGATCATTAATTCAATTTAAATATATAATACTATATTATTTTACAAGTATAGCCACTAATACCGTACCTATATATTATATATAATATATATTACTAAACATACTATATATAAATACTAATCATATAGTATATATATATTATATACTATAATATATATATATATAATTATACATTTATTTTTAATTATATAGTAGATTAGAAATAAAAAATTTAAAAAAGAGCGTGATATTAAAGCGATCGGATATTCTAAATAGATTCACACTAAATACATTAAATATAGTAATATAACTATAAAAAAAAATATTATGCTATTCCTGATATTAACACAATATACACTATCTAATTAGTAGTACTTAGTACCACCAGAATCAAAAATAAATAGTAAATGCAAACAGTGACTAAAAGAATCAACCGATTTTATATATTGTATATAGCTATCTAAAAAAATCATGACTCACAAATTCCGCTTGAATTAATCATACTTTCCTAGGCATTATATGGGGATAATCTTTATAATTAACTACTCTATTATATAAATATATATATATTATAATAAGAAGTAAACAAAATTACATAATATTTTTTTAAAATATCCTCCTCTACTATCATAATAAATACTAAAAATAAAAGACAAAAAATCGATTGCCAATTCCGTAATGAAAACAAGAAATAATGCGGGGATATCATATTGCCTAACGTTATATAATATATTTGGTAAAGCTCTCTACTATATCATTACATTAACTAATAGAATACGTATATACACAAATATATCAACAAGAAACTATAATATATATATATACTAATAATGATAACTATGTAATTTATAATAATTATTAAAACAATCTTACTTAATGTGACAAACTCATTTAATAGTCATCAGTAAATGAAATAAATCTTATAAAACTACTATACAGAGAATCGTTATAGATAATAGTATGATATAATATAAGGTGATTTCACTATATTAAAGAGATATTATAAATTAATTATGAAAATAAAAAATATACTCAGAACTCATGAAAAAAGTACCTAGTTCCAGACCAAAGCCGACATGTCTTTTAAAAATACGAAAGAATAACTCAAAAAAATACTATGTATACATTATATATAAATATTAAGCTGAAATACATATAGGCTCTATGGGAATGATTTCATAACATATTCAGTAGTTAATCTAGTATAACTAAACGTTAGTAGTTATTGTCCCAAATATCTAAGGTTTTATATTAAATATAGTATATTATAAATATAATTTTGAGGAAAGAAACGATTATATAATTCGATAAATAAAACATAACTTTAGTCAGTTAAATTAATAACTCAGGTAATGGAAATATTGTATATATATATTATCGAATTAGTTTGCTCTCTACTACACAACCTCTTTGAATAAGTTTTTGGCTTCGTTGTAATCCTTAAAGTAATTTTCATCATAATTTTTCTTTGACACTTCATATCAATTGCTTATACACATAACAAGCAAGTCTCTATTCCCTGTGAGAGAGACACTGCATTATCATCACACTCTAACACCCCCCTTCATTCCACCATACTTTCGCTCTTAATAATCCATTTCACTTCTTTCTGAGCTATACAGCACATTCCAAACCACTTCAACTTTGTCATCTGAGCTAACAAATAAGCTCCTCACTTAATCCCTCCCTCCAATTTGAATCAGATATTCATATATACATTGATTCCTAATAAATATTCAGGACCAATCTCCCTGATTTACTACAAGAAAACCTCTGCTCTAATCACATAGACTCTAATTCTCTATGCGAATCTAAGCAACACTTAACTTCTCATCTAATTTACAAAATGTACTTCCCGTTCCACAACACGATACATCGAAAGCGCTCCTACTTAACCCTTGGCGACTTTCAGCATAACTAATCATTCAGATTATCCCTAAAAATCGTATCTACACTCATTATCCAACGTTATCATCTCAATCCAGGACCATATCATCAACACCACGACATCACTTCCTTAAGACCTTCTTATAACCCTAAACAATGACTCATTATTAATTCCACACATATGACTACGCCACCGACTATCAAAATATAAAAACCATTTCGGGAAAAAATTATCCACGAATTCGTCAACTTGTAACCCGACTTACAACTAGTCACCTCCCTATCATATGATAATTTATTCAGGGGGACGGCAAACTCCTTAAATAATCTCCCTCGGTCGATCTATAGTCATTTCAACCTCCAACTAGCGACCCACACACGTACATTTCATCCACAAGCAATCATCCACCACATAGATTCACACATACATATTGTCTTTACATCTATCGTTCATCACCATGCCGAGCAAGATTCAAATTTGAGCCCCCACTGTTCACAATACACTCCATCCCACCTCTCATCTTACCTCCTCAACATTATTCACATTAGCCATGAATACCCATTGACCAGATTTATACAATTCGTCGCGGCGACAAAATATAGAAGGTCGTATACGGAGATCACGACATACCTCCAGAGTGAGCACAGAATCTCCTGGATCAAAAAAGATAGTTTTTTGTAGTAGATAGCATCTCAACCTCAACTACTCAGCTCCACGGCACAACAATAGTCAATTCTTCCTAATCCGATCACGCAGGCCATAATGTGGAGCAACATTCTTTTACTCACCTCAACACACAGATAAATAAGGAATACGTAGGGAAAAGATCCTGTAAGGTAGTCAGGTCTAAAGTAGCGGAGGTGTTGATACTTAATTCAAAGTTAATTATAGGATGGATCACAATGGATGGGTTAGTAATCATCGTTCTGCCTGGGAGGATTGAAGTGTGTACAGAATATGGATACTTGCAAAAGCAGAAATGACGCAAACCTATTAAAAATTTGGAAGTAGAAGTAATTTCTTCCAGCTCTGAGTATGCGTGTCTCTCGGAACAAATCACACTCCTGTATCGATTCATCTATAACTGAATAAAATACATAATATATATACACTATATGTATATTTTTAGTAACCCATCCACCACGCTTGCCTATATATTTACTATTATCATTAATATATATCCATTATATATACTATAATAATTATAACCATAGTATGTATTCTCACTATATATATATTAATACCCACCCCATCCATAGGTTAGTTCATTACAATCTCTACCTTAATTTACCACTCAATATATATACCCATAATATAACTATATCATGCAGTATCATAATAGTATCATACACGCTACCTTACCATAAATCCAGAGTTCAGTCTATATACCCACAAACCTGTACATATAACTACATCATATAATATATATGTACTAACACTTATCATACCGTCATCTACTCTCTAAACTTATCCCCGATGATATCTAATACTATACTTATAAACCTTATACTATTACCATCTTATATCGTTATCACACAACCTACTAAGTTCACATGAAATATTATGACTACAGACCACATCAGTAATATACGATATACCATAAACTATATATATATATATAACCTACTTAATATTTCCGCTACTCAAAGGCAGTAAATACAACCATCACAATTTATAACTACTACAACCTTACCTCACGAATAATATCACTATACCGGAATGGGTACTAAGTAAAAACTACGTACCTACCTACTAGCTCAATTCACCCACATCTATATATCTATCACTACCATTTCCTATTATTATCACTATATTCACAATTACACTCACCCATATATTATACCCCGTCAACTTTAACACCACAACAACTGAAAGAAAAGCAAATATGCTATCTTACGAAATAAACAAAAAATAACAAATAACTACAAAAATCAATCACACACGATACTCTGACCTGAAAACACTGATCTTATCTGCTAGTAATCGGAACGTCATCACACACATAACTAAACACACCCTCACAGATATAACACTGATAACTACCCTAGGTTAGTACATCATGAGCTACCTCCCTCCGCTCATGTATAACATAATATATTACTAATAAAATCTCACATACTACATACAATCAATCCCACTCGTACCCATCATTATTTATGGCGTACACTATATATATATATATATACAGTAATAATAATATTATAGTATATATAACAATTATAGCAAGTCTATAAAGATTATAAATAATAAATATGAGCATTGGTCCCTGCTCAAAGTAGTAATAATATTAATCTACAGTACGGCTAACCTACACTACCTATAGCCCATCTATGACCGTACGTACTTATAACAGGACCAGACATAGATGTCCGTATAATCATACAATACGATATAGATGCCCACATATAAGGTGAATAATAACTCTAATCTCAGCAAATACATATTATGTATATACTCACCCCATATACTAGGTATAACTCACATAAACACAAATTAACTATATCACCCCTCCATCTACTTTGATATCTATAATTAAAAGATATATACGTATTGATCGCTACGTCCCCACAAGTACGTAGTATATTATTTATATATTATATATTATATAATAATAATATATATACCATTAATATCTACCAAATTTAGACCCTAACTCACCTATATATATATATCGTCTAGAACTTGATTTGTTAGCATCTATCTATTTTATTATTAGGACGGGCTATGTACCACCCCGTGAGATCTATACCCATAGGCAGCCCCCCCTATATTACAACAGCCATGAACCACTACACACATATAATACACAATATGACATTTATATCTCCTATCACATACATTCAAGCAAATACTAGGACACCTATACAATACCAGAAAAAAAATAAAATCCACTCAAACAATATAGCATACAAAGGTACTTCAGCCGCTTATGTATCAAAACCTAGCCTACTGTGCAAACTATATATCATGAGCTTACGTTGAAACCGTCTCATATATTTAATACACTAACTTTAGTATTAACTACGCACAAACTATATTATAGTCGGAACCAGGCTATTATATGTCAATTTATACTAACCAACTTATATATAATATTATACCTGGTGCACATGTACTGGCTAGTGACCTTACTAAAAAAATAATTATACTCTAGATATATACTAGTATGAACCATATATTTACCGACATAAACTAGGTAAAAGAATATATATATATTACTAGCTTATACTCAGGTCATATAATTCTACAATCACCTATACTTACAAAAAAGTATACCAATAATTAATGTATACTTATAGTACGAATATATTAGTCCTAACCACCACTATAGACTGCTACACACGTCTTATCACTATATTATATATTAATAATACAACAACTCCTATGTAAAAGTTGAGCACAATAACGCTACATATAAAAGTAATATATTCACGTACCTCATACACAATACTATGCAAAATCTTTCTACACACATTTAAAATTAATATATACACATTAGGGCTCTAAGTATATACATATAAATCCAAATTGACAAACTACACAAATATTTAATCGTAATGGCGCTGTCTCACTGTTCCTTTAATCGTTCATGTACAATTAATGTACAAAAACTTTCAGGAAACCTGTGATGTTAAACGTACCGGCCCAAAAAAACTAACTATAAAACAAAATATGTATAATTCATAGATTTATATCAGATCTTTTATTCTTCCACTTTCCCTCATATATATAGTATATAACTTATAATTATAATAATTATATTATATTATATGTCAAGTTGAATCGAAGTTATTGGGCGTAAAAACAGTAACTAATAGACTCTCATTTTATTTATAAATAATATACCCTAGTATTGAAACTATATAGATAAAATATATTTATATATAATAGTAATATATTTATATATATAATATATTAATACTTCATAATATATATAATAATTATATATATATATCTATATATATAATATATATATATTATAATATATTATATATAACTATAATAATATAATAATATATATAATATAACAATAAGATATTAAATAATATATATATATATATATAATATATAATAATATATAAATCATAATTGCATTTCAATAAATATGAACAAATTATACAATACTAAAATAAAATATATCTATATATAAAATCATTATTACGTTATATTACTAAAACTATTCCGCTAATAATAATATGATATATATATATATATATAATAATAATATTATATAATATATATATATAAATAATATATTAAATATATTAATAATATAATATATATATATATTATATATATATATATAAAAATTAATATAATCATAATATAATAACTATATATAAATAGTATAATTAGGATATAAGCTAACTACTTACTATATATACCTACTATACACCGTACTATATATTATATAATATAGCGGTATATAAAAGGTATATATATTTAGAGAGTAGTAATAAAAAAACAACATTAGTACTTTCACATCTAGTAGCTGAGGAATTATGTGAGAATACCTTAGTCTAAGCAGGATCATAGGAAGTGTTAGACAGACTTAACTTACCTATGACGCATACTTTAAAAAGACGAACGCGAGAGAATAATATTTCGAGTGAATGAAAATATACTCACTACCATCTAAATCACTACAACTAGCGATATATATTATATATATATATAATAATTATATAAATAAATATATATTATATTATATATAATATATATATATATATATATATATTAATATGATATATATATATATATATATATACTATAATATTATAAGTATATAATATATATAATAATATATACTATATATTATATATATATATATATATATATATATTATATATAATATATATATATCGTTTTCAAATGGTAAGAAACGTTGACTTACGCAATGAGTTTTTGTGGCATGTTACAGGAGTCAATCTACTTCTATTTATTATAAAGGAAAAGTTATTTTATCTCTATAATTAATAGAATGGAAAAGATTTCAGCATACTTTAAAGATCAAACAAAGAATAGTCAAAATCATTGTTTCTTACCAACTTCACCTAGTTATCGAATTCTTATTATCGGAAAATCTGGATGTAGGAAAACAAGTTTACTATTCAGTAAAAAATTCTGTAACAGTGTTTGGAAAGGACCATTCATTTACAGTGTTATAAATTAAATTTATTACCAGGAAAATGAAAATTTTATTTCAATTTCTATCAAATTTACATTCCTGAGAACTATATTTTTCCTTTTAGATAAGTGTATTTTTACAATAAAACTATAAAACTCTCTAAAAGGTATAATATTGATAAAAGTATTTCAATAATATTGACAATTGAAAATCTGAAATATATTTCTTAGTTAATTGAGCTTTTAAAAACTAATATTTCAGGATTATTCGAAGATTATTAAATATATTTCCCATATTATTTTAATATCTTAATAAATGCCAAATAAAATAAGGATATATAAAGAAGTGTATACGCTTGGAACTAAGAATTACCATATTTTCACTTAAATATTGGATAATTTTTAAATTAACAAATATCTAGAGATACTAATATTCGTTTTAAAAGATTCAAGTTAAAATATAACTCAAGATCTAACCTTTTTTGTCTTTATAAATATGACACACTGTTATCATTAAATGGTCCATATTTCATGTTAAAATAAATATTAGGAAAATCCAAATTTAAACATTTCAGTAATAACAGAATAAGCTATAAAAAAAATAAATGGAATAAAAATTTTTGATCATTTTTCATATGTAAAGGCAAGTCTCTTAGTTCATGGCATTTTTTTTATTAATGAAAACTCTAGAAACTTAAAAATACTTTTTGCTAATCTAAACTAAAAAACAAAAAAAAAATGGTACTTAACCGCACATTAAATGTCAATTTCAAACCCAACCATTTCAGAATTGCTTCAAATTTGGTGTGTCAATATGGGTTAGGCTCAATAAGGAAAATGCCAAATTTTAGCTCATTAGGTCAATTGGATTAAAATTTTGGGTACTTGTCATTTTTCAGTGCACCTCAAAATTCCAGACTCCACTTACTTGCGATTGGTAAGGTTTTTATGGAGACCATTCAGGTACCCTCCCCCTAACCTAGGGCTTCCTCAGACAGTAGAAAGAATTCATGGGTCCCCTGGCATTGCAAAAGGCACTTAAGCTCTTGAAACTATAACAACACAATGCTTGTAATACCCAACTCTCTAGCTAACTATGAGATTATCCCACTTGACGTCCTTTAGATCCAAACTATTACTAAAATATCTATCATCATTAATCATAGTCTATTCAATTGACCAGTACTAGTACATTTGATAAATCTTAATAGCGCTAAGATGAACCCTAACTTGATATATAAGAGGCACTTTTACCTTCCCCAGCAGAACTGGAAGAGTCAAAAGAGGAACCCCTACTCACTGCAAAGAAAGCTGAAGCTCCTCCCTGGCTATCAAATAACAACCAACAGCCACATCCAAGAAGAAAGTGAACAACACTCAATTTCACCACTGCATGATGGCCACAGGGGTTTGTTTCAAAGACCCAAATGAAAGAGATGCCCATTGAGACCAAGATGCCCAATTCGTAGTCTTGTTATGGCAGTCTCCAAGCGACGACGTGCACAGAAGAGTGAAAACTGTAGCTACATCTTCCCTATAATATTGTCCCAAGGGATGAGTTCTAAGGGAAGTACCGAGCTCCTCCCTCTAAAAAACATTCACCTCATTGCTAATGCAGGAATACCATTCTGGCAACTCAAGGGTAAATATTCAATGTGGTGATGCAAATGGGCCAACTTGACATACATCTGCAGTTTCATTACCAATGATACCAATGGGGGAAGGGACCCAGTGGAAATGAAGTGCCCAACCCTGACTTGGAGACACACCACTGATGATACAATGAATATTTAATTGAATTCTCCTGTATTTGGTGATCAGCTGGTTAGCATTAATATGAAGGGAAGCACTAGCATCAGAAAAGACTATAATAGATTGAGGAGAGAGGTGGGCCATCACAAACTGTAATGCCCTGAGAATAGCATAAAGATTTAGGAAGGTCACTGAATGTGGTGGAGTTTCCAATTCTATGTGAGCGAAAGATCTGGGAAATACACAGCAGCTGCTGCAGAACAAGTTGAACCCTGATATACCTTTGAACCATCAGTATACACCCCTGAAAATGTGTTCTGTGGTTTCCCAGGATTTCTTGAAAGAGAGATTACCCCAAAACAGGAGGACCATCACTGCTCCAAGTCGATGGGAAAGCAAAGGTGAAATGGGCCTCCAGGTTGCAATAAGGTGGCATCAGAGAAGCAGATGAAACTGGGTCCAGGGGCACCTCAAGCAAACCAAGAGACTGAACTATATGCCTAGGTCAAGAAATAAAGGGGATATTCTTCTCCATTCCAGTGGAACCTAATTCACAAGCACAATAGAAAACCTTGAAAGGGTGGTACACAGATGTAGACATCAACCTAACATATCTCCTAGCAACCAGATCCTCCCAATGCAACCAGAAGAGGAAAGAGACAAGCTCTGCCTCCAATGCTCCTAATGGGAGAAGGAAAGACTCTAGGTAGTATAATATCTGGTTAAGTTATGCCAAGTAGGTCGGATTTTGTCATGGTCTGCGTTTAAGGAACATCTAGAGAGGGATTGTGAAGAAAGTCAGAAAGATAAACCCACACTTCTATATTATCTTAATTTTGGTCCTGAGATTAATAAATCGTTTATACATCCCTTCCAACGTATAAAAGCGGAGAACCATAGCACTTCTGCCGCACAGCTCCCATTTTATGCCACGTGCCAAAGGCTCTCATGGCATCCAGGTTGTGACCATTACGAAGTTCTTACATTACACAGTCTGTAAACAACCTGTGAGGCACATCCCGGATACTGTGTTGCTTCCTCAAAAACCTTGGTTTAAGTGAGGAGAGGGGGCCATCAAAGCGCGAGCCGCAGAAAAATTTATGGGGTCTCTAGTCGCACTGGTTTAAAAAAGAGAACCTGACTCTGTTAGTTTGTAGAGTATTGAGATCGCGCTATGAAAAGAACTCTGTAGGAAGGCTTGTACTTGTAAAGTTCATTCTCATTATAAATATGTATTAAATGACAAATTAATATTTATCAATAAAGTCACTAAATAACTGTATATTATAATTTTAAAAAAACTGTCAAATCGCAGAGATATCTCCTCAATCGCGTCGTGGAAAGATAACCTATAAACTCATAGTGTGGAATCGTTATTCACTCAATGTGTGAAAACATAATAGATCCTATAGGTGAATTCATAATTTACAAAGTGAGGATTGTTATTATACACTATTTATATCTTTAAATTGTGAGAAAAGACAGTTTGCTACAAGGGCAATAATATACTATTTTAATGATTGTCCATTATTGGGGAACTAGGACGGATCTACAATTTAAACCACAAGACAGCGTTCATGTAGTAGTCTTATTAGTGAAAATAAAAGAAACACAGGATATGAGAATGAGAATATAACATAGAACTTGAGCTGATTTGAGAAATAACACTCTTACAATGATAAAGCCAAATGTCTTTTAAGTGAACGAGTATAAAAGGCCAATATTTGGACGAAATAAGGTTGAGATCCCACCGGAAGCCAAGAAGGAAGTACTTATTCACATATACAATTGTGGAGCACAACGAGAGAAATGGGAGGTAGATCAGACTGCGAGGTAAGGCGAGTAATTGACCATTCTCGAGGTCAATGGTGAGGTTGCATGACTATGCGATCATTAATGCAGGTACTGGGGTGAGAAGTTTACACTAGGCATGTAAACTGCTGAGGAGCTTGGGAGGAGGCCACTTACTTGAAGGAGTAGGTACTGGCACATTGAGTATATATTGGAATAATGAAGTTTTGTTGTAGTTTAGAAGAGGAACAGAACAAAGTTAAGAGGATAATTTAAGTAATAACTCTTAAGCCTAGGGCTATACTTAATGGTGAATGAATGACCACACCAACTAAGGGTTATAAGGGTTCCTGATAGCTGCATAAGAGTATGGTTCCACAAAAGTGATCCTATTACGCGGTCATTAACATAAACTATCTACAACATGGTGGATAGAAATTGGATGGCCGCACCTATGGCAAAGGGTTTCACTTACAGAAAAAATATTACACAGATAGCGGTCAAAATTATGGCATAATTTCATTGACATGACCCAGGTTGAATGAATCTTGATGTCAACATGGGGAATATTTATAAAGGAAAAATCCTAATAGGGTAATTAATTACAATAATGTAGCTCCATCTAAAGCAGATTTTTATGAAATAATCACTAAGCATAGACTCCTAAAACAAATAGTAATGAAGAATAAAAAAAAATTTATTGTAATCTATTAAGTTCAATACAGATTCTGACTATAGCAATAATCAATATTTTTTTTTGATAATCAGTTTTTTTTTAAAACATTTTCATCACCTATTTATAATTCATCAATTTTTGTAGTGGTGCCAAACCAGTCTCATTTATAAATGAAATCTAAACCTACCAAAAAAATTTTTTTATCGTTAAATTTATTTTTTTTATTAAGTGACCCATAAAGTTTAGGTTATGATAAGTTTATTATTATACACATTATAAGGACTGAACATTACTAACCAAACTTAATTAACCTTTCTGATTTTTGGCAATGTAAAAATTTAATTTTTAATTAACAATATCTTATGGCTAATGATATATGCTTTTAAGTATATCAAAAACATGGATTGATTTTTAATAAAAATAGGCTAATATAGATTTTTTTAGATCTGTTTTGATACTATCGAATATTAACAAAGTAATATTTGTCAGTCATCTTTAGAGAAAAAAAAGCTACTTAATTAATTATATAGGCTCTCAAGTTTGATTTATTAGTATAGCATTTTCCCATAATATCGTATGATTTTCTTTATTAAATATATATAAATCTGAACTGGTACCTTGAGATTCGTATTAGGGACTTCCTATCATATCAGATATTAACATCATATGTGTAAATATACACAGTTTAATATTTAAATAATATTCCATTTACACACATATTATGTATATTAGCTCTCAGACAGATCTTCCATTTAGAAATCTTATTAGCGTTAATGTCTAAAACGGCATCTTGAAACCATCTCATTTTTACACTCAAGAAAACACCCTGGAATAGAGAGTGCCGAAATTATTGCAGAAGCGCAAACTGTCACTTCTTTATCTTACCTCTAAGAGAAATTGATCAAAATATTTTTTTTTTTTTTTCTTCACATTATAATTATTTTTAGAGTCTATGCTGCGGATTTCATAAAAATCTGTTTAGAGATACTTAATGTAAATAATTACTGAAACACTGAGCATTATGCCATATTGCCATAAGAGTAATAAAGCAAAACGCCATACTGGAAACATATTAGAGATACATAATACTGGGTATGAAATACGAACCAATTGATAAACTTTAGGATGGAAGAGGCCCTGTATTTTAAGGCGTGTACGTCTTTGAAGGAGAACTAAGAAAAGGCAGTCTCCCTAATACACCTAAACAGGTAGCCCCCAATCTATTGTCATCTTATAGAGGGATTACCGAAGGTCTACGAGAGAAGGAATCGATTTTTTTTTTTTTGTTTCTGGAATGAGAGAGGACCTCACCAACAAAGGCATATGCCGGTTCCTTCCAGGCAGTCACCAAATAAATCATCTATTACTCTATATATATTAATATAAATATATAATTATTATATTAATAATAATTAGAGGCTACCAATAAAATACTAACACACGAAGATACACAAGGCAGGAGTGCTATATTCACCCCACCAATATGACAAACTGTATAGTAGCTAACCAGGTGATACTTTCTCCCAAAATATATATATATAATCTCCGAAGGAATCGAGAAACAAATCACAGGAACCTTCCAAGAATACCGACAAATTATGTATTAAGAAATTTTATCATAAGGGAAACCATATTTATTATTGTTTTATTGTATATCATGGTAATGATAAGAAATAATACGTTTGTTGTCTATTTTTCAAAGAGCGCGACGGTAAGAAAGACTATAACCACAAGACACATGATGCACAAATATTTATGATTTACATACCATAAAATGTGTATAATTTTAGACAGATATTAATTGTGCACAACAAAAGCACCATTGTTAAGTATAAATAGTCTATATATATACCGTTTTTTCGTTTATTTTTGCATTATGTGCTATACTAGGCTGGATAAGAAAAAAATGCTATCCATAGTTTTAGGACGAATTTGGGCATAATGCGACCGATTTGTTATCACGAAAAAATTTTGATCAGCTCTGTTCTTTAATATGGAGCTACAACAGTGGTTTTGGAATATAAAACAAAAAATAAAAAATAAAATAACAAATGGTTTTTATTACAAATAATTGAATTCAACAATTTAAGTATGGAATTTATCGAATATTTTGAAAGAAATTAGAAAATATTTAAAGTAAATTTTCAATGAATGAAAATTCATCAAATCAACGAACTATAAACTTACGTATATATAATAATACCGCAATCTATTCATTTCAGTTATATCATTTTTTCCAGTTAGATTTCCTAAATTCGTAAGCACGGGAAAGAGCAACCTTTATCACAGAATTTAGGATAATTCTCTATTGTTTGAAGATATTAGCATTTTAACAACCTAAATTTGTGCTAAATTTAGAGCAACATAAACGTAACACAATTTTAGTACATTATTAAAACTAAATTACCGTATAAGCAAGAAGTGACAAAATCGTTAAAAACGCTATATTCAATAAACAATATAATACTATACGCTAGTGTTCGTATATACCAGAATGTAACCAAGATCTAAGCAGCCGGACTAGGGCACACAGGCGCACGTGCGTCGTTTCCAGAGCCCGTTTCGCACTTCTACGTCACGATAGTTGTTAATGACAAAATATATTTTAAACAAAAAAATTATTTATTAAACGTCATGTAAATACGTTATGAGCCAAGGAGTACTAAGTGCGCCAAGTATGTTAATAACTCTTTACTTTTACGAATTATTCTTCTTAGAGATATTTAGATACATACGAGGACGCAGGGCTCGCGGATTGTAAATTAGTGGTGGTCCAATAGTGTTTCAAAATAAGACAAGTTAGTCATTGTCTACAACATAAAACAAAGTGTGTTCGGATATTGTACTGTCCAAAGTTTTTATAATTTTTATTTTTTTAGTTAACTTTCTTATTGGATTAGTGTTTCCTAAAGAGTAGGAACTAAGATGATTATTGCTACAATATTCGTATTTATTCTAATAAAATATAAATACTATACTGGGACGATCAATTGCAAATATAAAAAAATTTTGGATTGTACTTTGACAATTTTAAATAGCTGGTAAATAGTTTTCAAATAGCAAAGAAGCTCTACAGAATTTATTAGGCCAAATTAAATATTCTATTACCCACAGTCGTATCATTTTGTAATGAGTCACTCGTGGTTCAATATAATATTGATAGGTACCTAAACTTGAATGGATCACACCTCGTTTAATTTTTTTTAATAATATGGACATATTCATATTAAATATTAAACTTCGGAATATAAATATATATATTAATATATATATAATAATATTTCCATTTATAATTACATATATACTAACCTCACTTATGATAACCTGGCTATGAAATTTTAAAGCTAATATATACTTATGTGAGTGGAACTATGCCCTTATGCTATAATCGGAGTATTTTACAATGAATACATGCTTGGAAATATAACAAATTAGCTCATTATTATAAATATTATATAGACATATATATATAAAATAAATAGTTAACATTTAAATCTCCATAACTAGAATACATCGCATATTTGGTCGAAACAGATGTCTTATTAGCAAAACTCAGATTTAAGCGTACATGATATTATCAAATAACCTTCAATCACAAGCCTACGCCGTAACAATATTTTTCTCCATACAACATCTGAGTGTAATATAACTTAAAGATCACTCAAACTGAGTCATATTATTTAATAATTGAAATTAATTTAGGTTAGGTTAGGTTTATAAAAAGATCTTATGTTACATGGGTAAGTTATGCTATACCTCGGTTGTCACAGTTTAGCTATTAATAAAATTAGTTAAAAACTATACAAAATATGCCTATACACTACCATTGTATTTATATCTAAAAATTAATGTACACTTAATATATACTCACAAATTTAGATTCGATAATATATATATAGGGATATATATATATAGCTATTATACAAGTAGCAATAAATAGGCTGAGCATTAACCTATAACATATAGTCAATATATATACCTTAACCAATTAATTATAAATCATGGAATTGAAGCGAAAAGAATGATAAAAATTATTTACTATATTATATTATTACATTTATATATATATATATAATATACGAATCTTTGGTATAAAATTTTAAAGTATATAGCGCCAGCCCTTTGCTCAATCCATCAATAAAGGTTTTAAAGACAATTAATACGAGAATGTATAACGATAATAAGTACTTATATATAACTATCTTACAGGCAAATAAATATAAATCATATTAAATCAGTTGATAAATGATCACAAGTATACTCAAGCAATTTATCACATCGATGAACTACTAAACATTTATAAAAGACGACAAATAGGTTTTTTTTCCTTAAAACCAGGTGTTTAACTTTCGTTCTCAGGAAACTTAACAATTATTCCCTTTAAAATATAATATCAAAATATAACAATGCTAATAAAAATTCTATACATTGTGCGCTTCACACTATTTAACAAATTATTGAATTTTATTCATAATATTATTAAATATATATAACAATTACATATATATAATAATGCGTAGTATCCTTACAAATAACTCCTTAAATATTAGTATAATCTTGGGGATGGAGCGTAACGTTCTCGATTAACCCTCAATTCGGGGGGGCAGTAGTACGAGAGCAAGAGTTGCCAAAAATATTGTTTTTTTTTTTATTATGCTCTGGGAAAATATTAATTTTTTTTTTAATTTCCTTTTTAAGGGGGGTTCGAGCTGACCGGAGGCGACAGACGAGGGGTCCCTCGTTCCACCGGAGCCGAGAACCCCCGACTCTGTCCATCTTGTTGTTTACCCCCTGGGGTATCCTTTTAGTTAAAAAAAAATCGACATTTGGCAACTTTAACGTTCACTCTCGTAGCGATGCAGCTCCTTCGTTCTTCTCAAAAATGAATCATTATCATACAGATTTTTTCAAACATTTTTCTAACAATTTTAAATTTTTCAAAAGCCATTTAATTTTTTTTTCTTTTAATTTCATGGCTAAAAATTTCTCCTGATTAATAAAATTTTTATTTAATTTTAAACCTTGTTCTTTCAATTTTAAGTAATTACAAATGCATGTTGATTTCGGAGCTGAATATATATATAGTAAAATATTATATATATATAATATATATATTATATATATATATATATATATATATATATATATATATATATAATATATATAATATATTTATATATAATATATATATATATATATAATATATATAATATATATATATAGGTTGTAATGAAGGTTGTACATGAAATATATACATTACTACTTTCAATTTTATTGTATTTAGGTAATGGCCAACCATCTGCCATTGCAATACTGCTTTCATTTTTTTATATTATTTGAAAGACTGTAAAACCATTTCCAGGATTTCCGAATTTGTATCATGACTTTCTTTGTAATATAGTCCCATTCGCTTTTTTATAACTTATTTTTCGTATATAAATTTTATTATAATTTATTATAATTATTATTATTATTATTAGTTATTATTATTATTATTATTATTATTATTATTATTATTATTATTTTATTATTATTAATTATTATTATTATTATTATTTATACTTTTAAAGCAGTTGTAAGGATACTACGCATTATTATATATATGTAATTTGTTTTATATATATATAAAATAAATATTTATGAAATAAAATTCAATAATTTGTATAGTGTGAAGCGCACACACTGTATGGGTCAGTTAGGCATTATATTTTGATTTTAAAAAAGGAAATTGTTTATTTTTTTTTTTTTTATTTTTCTTGAGGAAACGAAGTTCGGTTTTTTAAACTGATTTTTTTTCTGGTCTTTCTAAAATGTTTAGTATAGAATATTTGTCTTTCCTTTATCTATTGGTATTTTAAATTCTATTTATTAATTTTAAAAAGAACTATGATTGGATGAGCAAGCGTAATCTAAATTCGAAAGATTCTATAAATAGTAAAATTGTGAATCATTTTTCATCTTTTCGCTTTCCATTCGTTTATTAATTGAGTGCATAAGTTGGTTGGTAGCGCTTGATGCCTTGTCCGATCAATTTGTATAGTGTGCATATTTTAGTATAACATGGAGTGTCTTATTTATATTTTTTAATTACAAAGTAAATGTAGTATGAATGTTTTTTAAAATATATTAAGGTTCAATATGTTTCAATGTGGAAAATATTGTGGTTTATTTTCTTGTAAGCTAATGGTGTTTTAAGCTGTGTTTTAATGTAATTGTGTTTATTGTGTAAATATAAATTTTGGGCTAAACCCTTAAAAACAATTATAGATAACTTCTCTTTTCTGCTTTTTTGTGTAAAAATTGTATTCATGAAAACAGCATTATTTTTCCAAATTGCTGAAAATACCGTTAAAAACTTCATTTTAAGATTTACAAATTAATTTCAAATGTTGAAATTTAGAGGAAAAATCGTACTTTCTATATATTATAAGGCAGATCTCTAAATTTGTAATGCTGAAAATAATAGAAAAGCGTAATTTTAGAAGTTATAATCCTTCTTATTAGACTAAGTATTTATCACAACTAATGCAAGATAATTAGTAGTCATATAAATGCAACACGAATTTGAGCATATTCTTAAAAATAAAGCTGTCCAGATTTTACAGAGCACCCATGATAAACGATTAATAATTGTTGCGCTTTCTGTGATTTTTTAGAAAATAGATTTCAATGAAACACATTATTTTTTCTCAAATCGCTTAGGAATCCGTTAGACGTTACGATTGTTAAAGATTTACCAAATAAGTTCAAATGTTGAAATTTAAGAAAAATCGTATTTTTAAGAAGTTCTAATTTTCTGTGTGAAAATTTAGAAAAAGCGTAATTTTTTAGGTTATGAAAATTTTTTTATTAAAATACATATTTATTTTCACTCGCAAACTAATCAAAATATGTTATTGGTATAAAAAAAATATTGAAATTTCGTTAAAAAAAACTGTTCAATTATTAAGACACCTAAACAATTAATAAAATTCTCTTTTTCTGCTTTTTGAAATTGCAGTTTAAAATGAAATACATTATATTTTCAAATGTTGATTAGCAGACAGTTTAACACTATATTGTATGAGTTAACAAATACATTTAAAATATTAAATTTAGGAAAATCGTACTTTTTAAGACCGTTCTAACAGTTTGGTATAAGTATGAAATTTTAAAGAACAAAGCGCGATATTATTATAGAGAAAGTTAATTTTTTTATTAAAACAGGTATTTTTCAATATACTTCTTACCATAAATTGAAATATATTTGGATATTATAATATAATAGATAATTATATATTGAAAGTGTTCATTAAAAAACGTCAATCTTAGACAATTTTACCTAAATTATTTTAATATATATTTACTTTTCCTGCTACGATTTTAATAATAGCATTCTAAAAAGTACCATCGCTTACTTTTGTTTTTCATATAACTCACATGTCAAAAATAAACGTTTAAACAACTTCAAAGAATTAACTATGCGCTAATAAATTTCAAATTAATGTTGAAATTTCAGGGAAATTGGTACTCTTTCAGATTTTAAATCGAGGAAGTGACAAAAATTTAAGAAGCGTGAATCTTTAGTAAGTTTAAATATTATTTTTTATTAAAACAGGTTTTCACAACTAATGGAATATTTGGTATAAAAAAGGAGAAGATAGTTGAAATTATATTTAAAAAAATCGTATAACTTTGGGACACCCCTAAAACAATCTAATAATTTGTCTCTTGTCTGACTTTTTTTTGAAAGATAGCATTTCAATGAAAACATTATTTTTTTTGCTACATACTCATTGATAAGATACACTGTTAAAAAGTACAATTGTTACAGTATTTTTACCAAAATTACGAATTTTACAATGTTGAAATTTTAGGAAAAATCGTACTTTTAATAAAAATTCCTAAATTTGTAATGTGAAATTTTAAGAAAAAAGCGTAATTTTAGAAGTGTAAATTTTTTATTAAAACAGCGAGGTTTTCACACTATAATGAAATATTCCGTATATAAAAACAAATATTGAAATTTCATTAAAAAACGTCCATTTAAGACACCTAAAACTATTAATAAATTCACTTTTCTGCTTTTTGAAATAGCATTTTAATGAAACACATTATTTTTTCAAATGCTGAAAATACCGTTAAAAACTCTATTTTAAGATTTACCTAATTATTTATGTCAAAATGTTGAAATTTATGATGAATAGAATTCGTTACCTTTTAATAAAGAGTTAACTTTGTCATATGTGAAAGATTCTAAAGAAAAAGATAAATTTCTAGAGAATTCTCACACGCACTCTATATTTATTTAAACAGGTTTTTCACAACTAATGAAATATATTTTATAATAAATATAAATCAAATATTTTTTTGAGTATTCAAAAAAAATCGTCAATTTTAGACTCCTAAAATAACTTTATTTAAATTTTATCTTGTTTCTGACTTTTTGTAAATGATTTCAATGAAACAATTATTTAATTATTGGTTAAACGGGAAACTCGCCGTTAAAAACTCAATATGCTGTACTTTTAAGATTTCCTTTCAAAAATTAGTTAAAAAAAATTGGAAGAGGAGCTTTTGTGTAAGTTTGATGTAATATATTTTACTAAAATTAGCATGTTTATAAAATTATGAAAAGAGTAAATTTTTAGTAATTATTTTTAATAAACAGGTTTTCACACTAATGAAATATTTGGTATATAAAAACAATATTGAAATTTCATTAAAAAAAAGGCAATGTAGGACAACTAGAACAAAATTAAGATTTTAGATTATATTTCATTTAATTTTGATGCTTTTGATATGACACATTAATTTTTTTCAGTTATTATGCATCAAAATGTTCACCTTTAAAAGACTTTTATTGCTTTATTAACATTCTTTTCAAATTTTAGAAATTATGAAAAAATCATTCTTTAAAAGTTTCTAAATTTTATAAAGTCATTAAAAATTTAAGAAAAAGGTATTTTAAGTAAGTTAATTTTTTATTATTAAACAGTGAATTTACACAACTTATAAATTATTTTGGTATAAAAAAAATCAAAAATCAAAAATCTCATTAGAAACGAAAAATCACAAGCATTCACCAAAAACAATTATTGAATTCTCAAAATATTTGTCTTTGTAATAATTGTAGATTTCAATGACTAACGATGAATTTTTCTATGTTTAGGAATGATATCCATAGTGAGTTTATTAAAACTCAATTTTAAGATTTATAAAATAAAAAACTCAATATGTTGAAATTTAGGATAAAAATACGTAGTTTTAAAAGTTCAAAATTTTGTAATGTGAAAATTTAAAGAAAAGAAAAATTATTTTAAGATACCGAAATTAAATTATCCATCAACTTTTTGATGTCAACTAAATTAGAAAATATATATGGTATATAAAAACAAATATTGAAATTTCATTATAAAAAAAAGTCCATTTAAGATACATAAAACAATTAATAAATTCTCTTTCCTGCTTTTTGAATAGCATTTCAATGAAACATCCTATTATTTTTTTCAAAATGCTAGAAAATACGTGTTAAATCACATTCAATTTAAAGATTCCTAAAATATGATATATTTTCAACTGTTGAAATTTAGGAAAAATCGTACTTTTAGAGTTCTAAAATTTGTAATGTGAAAATATTAAGAAAAGCGTAATTTTTATAGAGTTAAAATAATTTTTTCAATAACAAATTTTTACAACTAAAACTTATGTACTTACTTTTGCATTTCGGAAATAAATATGAAATATTTTTTATATTATGAAACGTCCATTTAGAATACACTATATACTATAATATAGTTTTCTTTTCTGCACATTTTAGAAAATATGACATTTCTATGAAACACATTATTTTTTTCAAAAATGCTGAAAATACCGTTTAAAAACTCATTTTAAGATTTTACCAATAATTTCAAATGTTGAAATTTATAGGAAATAATTCGTTACTTTTTTACGAGTTCTTAAGAAAATTTGTAATGGTAATTTAAGAAAAAGCGTAATTTTTAAATTTAAATTTTTTTATTAAACAGGTTTTCCAACTATGAAATATTTGGTATATAAAACAAATATTAAATTTTCATTTAAAGCAAAGTATTTAAGACATCTAAAACCCTTAAATAAATTCACTTTTATAACTCTTGGAAATTGCATTTCAATGGAAATTCATTTAGTTGTTGTTTTTAAATTTTAGTCCTGAAAATACATTGTTAAAATCAATTTTTATGATTTACCAAAATAATTTCAAATGTTTGAAATTTAAGGAAAAATCGTTTCTTTTTAAGATGTTCTATTTTGTTAATGTGAAAATTTAAGTATAATAATTGTTGCTATAATTTTTAGAAAGTGTATAACTCTCATTTATATTAAATATCAGTTTTCAACAATTTATGTAAATTTACCAGATGTTTATTTTGAAGTTCAATATTTGAAATTTAACATTAAAAAAACAGACAATTGAAGAACACGTAAATCTTATTAATATTACGATTTTCTTGACTTTTGAAAATAGCATTTTCAAATCCAAGACGAATATATTTTTTTCAAATGCTTAAAAATCCGTAAAAACTAATTTTAAGTAATATACTAAAATAAATTTACAAAATGCTGAATTGTACAGAATATCATAGTTTTAGGAGAGTTTCTAAATTTGGTAATTGAACATATTTAAGAAAAAAGCGTAATTTTAGAGTTAAAATTATTAATTAAAACCACAGTTTTCAACAACTAATGAAATTTTGGTATATAAAATCATTTACTTAACTGAAATTTTTAAACGTCAATACAGAACGTAAGACAATAAAAGGTCCTCTCACCTTTAATCTCTTTTGAATTTGCATTTCAATGCCACATTATATTTTTCAAAATGCTGTGAGAAAATAGCCGTTAAACTCATTCCTTAAGATTTATACCAAATATATATCAAATGTTGAAATTTAGTGAAAATCGTACTTTTAAAGAGATATAAATTTGTAATGTGAAAAATATTTGGTATATAAAAAAGCGTGTATAAATTTTAAGTAAGATATAATATATATATATAATATATATATATTATATATATAATATTTAGTAGTTAGTAATTTGGGTTCTAATAATTGGCGGTTGCGCATGTATACGGAATATCTACGGACATCGGATCACATGTCTGGAATTAATAAACCTGTCGAAATATTTTGAAGTATATATATATATATATATATATACTATTATATATATATATTATATATAATATATATATATATAATATATGTATATTATATATATAATATGTATATAATATGATATATATATATATATATATATATTATATAGATATATAAATATAATAATATAGTACTGAAGGTTCTATATTTGCAGTGCGCATGTATCCGGATATCCGTGACATTTCCAGCTACATGTTCATGGACTTATAAAACCTAGTTTGTAAGACCAGTACTTTCAATTTATTTTTTTTTTTTTTATTAAAATATTTCTAAGAAATTATCCAGTGGTTTCCTTGAGTTATTTGTTCCAAACGTGTTTACTTTCTCCGTTCCCTCATTATTTCAAATATTTCAATTAGTTATTGCTTTAAGTCTTAAAAAAGAAACATTGGGTTTATTATTGTCCGAAGACTCCTCATAAACGATAACCTTCATTGATAAGAAAAGTTATTGAGATATAGCTCTGTAAATATGCTAAAAGAACTCGGTCAAACCGTTGTTTTCACTTAAAGGGTCTTCAGAGAGATAACCGTTGGTGATTTTAAAGTATAATAATTGCATTCTATAATATTGGCCCCCACAGGCCGGTAACTCATTTAACAGGAGTCCTGGAAATACTGCACAGAAATACAGGTTTGAGAATCAGTTGTTTAGTGTTTTGACTGATTGTCACGGGGGCTCTGGCCAAGGGATTTTGTTTATAACGTTGGAAGAGTAGTTTATGACAAATATTTATTATCTTTTACAATCGCACTACAATATAAATTTGGGTAATCCTGTCCGAATTCTTATATTATACCCTTTCAGTCCTTTACTTCTTATCATGAATGGCGCTTGTAGTCCAACGTTATTTTGCTATTTTATTGAAATATCAACCTCAAGACTTACATTCGTTTTTCAATTCATGTGAAAAATTTACGGATCATTGTGCAAAAACTCATATCTCATTTGGTTGTTATAGGATATATGTTGATATTGTGTTTTATTTTTTAAATGTCTAATATAGTCGTTTTGGCACTATTTGTTGTATTGAAAGTTAACGGTATTTGGATTTTCTTTGTGTATTGGTGGAATAACAAACTGTTATTGTGCAACAATACTTGTCGTTTTGGAAATAGAGAAACACTGGAATGATTTTAGTAATTTATATTAAATGCTTCTTATAAATATATTATATATATATATATAATATATATATATTATATATATATATATAACTATATATATATAAATATATATATATATATATATATATATATATATATAATATTAATTATCATATATATATATATATAATATATATATATATTATATATATAATATAAATATTATATTATATATTAATATATATATATATATATTATATATATATATATATATATATTATATAATATGATATATAATAATATATATATATATTATATATTATAATTTCTGTAAATATTATATATATAATATGTACATAAGAAAATATAATTATAATGTTCTGAACAATATCTTAAAGTTTGCAAAATTGAGCGGAGCGAAATAGTGTTTTCCCGGAATTCACAATTTTCCTCTGTTGGATTTCTGTGGGCGAAAACACAATTTCCTCGCGTAAATTTGTCAATTTTTATTGCAGATTATTTAAAACTAGTATAAATATATATATATATATATATTATTAATATAATTATATATATATATATATATATATATATATATATTATATATATAGCACTATTATATATATATAATATATATAATATATATATATTATATATATATATATTATATTTATATATATATATATATATAATAGTTAATATTATATATATATATATATATAATGATAATTATATATATATATATATATATATATATGTATATATATATATATAATATACATTTGTAATTTTGTGGTTAGAAATTTTGTTTTTATAGAGCTATCAGTGAAAGCTAAATTTCGAAATTTTGGTAGAAAACGGGATTGTGATTCGTGCGTTGAAAGTGACTCTGTTAGCGAACAATATATTTGGTAATTTGTTTTATACAACAAATATAACTATGGCTACATCTAAAGCTGAGCTTATTGGAAGAGATGTGGAAATCGGGGAGGTTTTGATTTTAAGGTTTAAGTGTGTGAAGGAACAATCACTGCTTTATTAAAAAGACCAAAATGCATCGAAGCCAGCAATCGAACAAACAAAAGTTAGCTTTAGAAGAGAAAAAGTTAGCGCTTGAAGAGCGAAGGGCGAAGGGAGAAAGCTAAGCTTTAGGCAGAGCGAAAAGAGAAAGCTAAGCTTGACACAGAAAAGAGAAGGCTAAGTTGGAAGATGAAGAGAGAAGGCTAAGCTTGAGGCTGAGCGGGGAGTAGAGAAAGCCAAGAATTGACAGCTGAAGCTCACAAGAGTCAACTGGAGGCATATGAAGAAAGAGATGGCAAGAGAGGCGGAAGAAAGAATGCTTAAGATGAAGCTTGATGACTGAAGAAAAACGCGTTCAACATGACCGCAGTAATAGCATCACAGTTAGCGCTCCAGAGCACCATAGTTAACTTCCTATGGCTAATAATATCCGAATTGAAGCTTCCACCATTCTTCGATGAAAAGAAAAATGATATTGAAGAATATCTGTTTTTTGTTTGAGAAGCAAGCAGAGGCGAACGACATCCCTGTGGAAAAGCGAGCGCTTGTTTTAGGAGGTTTCCTAACAAGTAAAGCTGTCAGTGTGTACAATAAGATGACTGTTGAAGAGTTGAAGAACTATGAAGGTTTGAAAAGAGCTTTATTGGAGAGGTACGGACTCACGGAAAGTGGGTACTGTACGAAGTAATAAAACTATAAATCTACGGAAGATGATAATCCTAGGGTAGGGTTTATTTACAGAGGATTATTGAAGCTCTTAAAAAAGTGGATACAGCAAGCGATGGTACAATGACACCATGATGTTTATTTGAATTTTTTCGGTGGATAGTATTTGTTGAATACGTCAAAAGAACTCGCAACCTAACTTAAGGGGAGACGAAGAAGAAGCCCCACCAACGAAGAAGATAAATAACTTGTTTTCTGAGGAGATACATGGACAGCGCATCGTTTAAAGGTTACAACACACACGCGTAAACTGTTACCATAACTATAATCAACGTTTATAAAAAGCACACTAACAAAATATTTTAGATCAACAGGCAATGGTTACTCCACAAACGGTAATCAGAAAGGTAGCAACCAACATGCAATCGAGAGCAACTAACAATGAAAGCAGGATCGGGAAGTGGGAGCGGCGACAGGCAGAACTATCGTCGCAGTAGCAGTGAGCCGAGAGAGGTGATCATGTGCTTTAAGTGTCAAAGGAGAGGGCATCATCTCGCAAGAGACTGTCGAGCCCTCCTTTTTCAACAACAAGTAAGTCAACGAACGCGCGCAAATATCATAGGAAAGACAGAAGGAAAACAGAAGCAAAGAGGTCAGGGAAGGCGTCCGGAAGTCTTCTGTAGCGGAATCGAGTCCTGATTGCTCAGAGTGAGAGCCGAAGCTCTGAAGTGAGAATAGAGAAAGGTGAAAATGGCGAAAACGTTCACACCTACCTGTAACGTATGGGAGGTGATGGCTATCAAGTCACCCTCCGAGATACCGGGTGTAACATAGTGGTTGTGCGGGAAAAGTTTGTTCCGAAAAGGTGTTATGTTGGAGACAACATGAAAATACGATTGTTGGACGGTACGGTGATTGAAGCTCCTCTCGCAAGTATCGATGTGGATACCCCTTATTACAT